>OX376697.1:36440116-36573502 GCA_947389925.1 Coelopa pilipes | reverse complement strand
AAAATCTTGCATCTGTGGTTGTGCAGAAGTTAATCAAGTCCTGATCTCCTGGCGGAACCGGATGTGGGGTTTCGTTGTTTTTCCCCATCGCCCGTAACTAGGGGCGTGCTTGGAATAATTTCACACAGCCCACAATCGCGCCAGCCCCCGGTGGAGTGGAATTCTCGGATGAAACGAAGTCTGCGAAGAAAATAATCTGCCGAGCGAAACAACTTCAAGTTTAAATCCGATGAGAATTGGAGTTCCTCTGAAGTGGGCCGAGGAGCTTAGAGAAATTCAAGGATCTCAAATTGTACTCAAGTCGCGTAGAATTGTATGGGAAAAATATGATATTTATCCTTTGAATTGGGAACAGCACGATTTCCTACGTCTCCAACACTCTGCCCGATCCCATTGCGGAGAAATCAAGCGATGGGACCTAAGCCTGGGACAGAGGATCATGTGACGATGGAAACCTGCGCGTTGGCCAGAGCCAATGGACCGTGGCGAGAAAGTGACAGAAAGAGGTTCATGAAATAAAGTCCAAGTCGGCCCTCAGCCCAGGTCATTTAAGTAAACGCGGGACGCACTAACGAGTCATGCGAACTTAAGCCCATGATTGGCGAACGTCTGTCGACTCCCAGTGCAGACGGCGCCGTCGTCGGCCCGTCCCCGACCCTGCCGTCCGCACCCCTAGCCCGCTACCTACCGGCGCAGGATCAGCCGTCGAGGGTCTGGATTTACCGAGACGTTAATCGCAATTGCAAACAATGCGAGGGAGCGCAGGCAGGGATTTATTAAATGCGACATGAGGAAGGACTGAACGGAGGAGGAGAGAGCTACAGGGGATGGGGAGAGAGGAGAGTGGAGAGAGGGGCGGAAATCGCATTGAATGACTGGGTGAAGTGGAAGCAAGTACAAAAGCAAACACAATAAAATCTCAACACCCTTCGGCATGAAATTCCAATTTGCACACTTTCCAAATGTCATGGCAAAGGCTTCCAGGGACACGGCAGAGGGAGTGAGGGTGGTCGATGACGCGACGGGTCAACGGGTCGCGCTTGGCTGGGTAAACAATTGCATTTGCGATTGATACCGCATCACATTATGGCTCCGTCTCCTCGCCCTTTCCCTCCCCCTCCTTCTGTCACCCGTTCTCGGTGCCCGGTTAATTGGCCAGCGGGCGGGGCGCAGCCGAGGGGCTTTTTATTTTCCACTTCATTTGCGCGAGGACAATTGTCAGCATATGCGCGGCCCTCGAGTGCTGAGCCGCCCCCGGCGCTGCGGCCGCAAGCCACAACTGTGTCTGTGCGCGAGTGTGTGTGTGTGTGAGTGTAATGTAGTAAATCACGGTTCGCTGTGGCCATTACAACAACGCCAATGGCAAGTGCAACCAGGATGCAAGGCCGGCGAGGACAATCGCCAGGCGTGCCGCCAACGGAGCGCGGCTCGCAAATAACGCCTGTCAAAGTGTCGCGAGCGGCCGATGTTTGCTCGGCGGCAGCGCATTGGCAAACAAGGCACGTCCTGCCAGAAGCAGCAGCACAACTACGACAACAACAACAACAGAAACATTAATCCGACCAACAACCAACGACATGGCGGTGGCGGTCGAGAAGAAGAGCCAACAACATCGACGAGGACGGACCGGCCGAGGACATCCGCGTCTCGCAGCTGCGTCGCCGCGCATTTAATCGCATTCGCCCCTCTCGCTCTCTCCCTCCCTCTCGCTGGCTCGCCCGTGGAGGAAATTCATTGCACTCCACCATAAATAAACAAATAAACCTCGATAATTGTCAAATGCGTTTCAATTGCTCGTGTCCCTCGGCCGTGCTGGTGGCGGTGTCGGTGTCGATCTCTACCGACCGAGGCGTCATCACGTCCTCCCTGCCCTGCGGCGCCGCCCCTCTCGCCCCGGCCGGAATCAACGGGACGAGACCGACCCGGCTTAGGTCGGGGCAGGTTTTGGACAAATAGAACGAGGGCCCTGCGCCTGCTATTTGTGCTATTTGCGATCCCACCGAGCCTCGCTCTCTCTCCCTCTCTCTCACACGTTCTGAAACTATCTCTCTCTCTCTCTCTCTCTCTCTCTCTCTCTCTGTCTCTCTCGTGCTCCCCCTCCCGCAGGTTGTGTGTGCGAATTTCCACTCATTTCGGTGTGAAATTTCGTTTTAATTTGAGATTTCGCATAAATCTCGGACTTTCCGTGATTTTATCGAGTTCAATCGACCGGTCGGCCGGCTTGGCTCGCTCGCCGTGGGTGCGACGCCGGCGTCCCGGCCGGACCACGACCTCGCATACATTTGCGAAATTTCGCCTCCCGACCGGACAGCTGTGGAATTCTATTTGTTTTCGATGAAAAGGGTTTCGGTTTCGTGGTCGTCTCGCATGCATGGGGCAGAGCGCGTTTCGGTTATGATTGAGTGTCTGAGTCTGTGAGCCGGGACATTTTTGAATTGCAATTTAATTTCAATAAAAATAAGAGAAATTGTACGTAAATACGAAGCCAACCGAGTATCCACGCGCCGCAACAACCTCCGGATACACCGACGAGGGGCGGCCCAGGTCTAGACGGGGAGTTCGTAAACATTTTCGAACGCAACGTCGAATGAAAGCACAGTGAGGGAAAAATAACAAAATCAACAGGTTCTCGAGAGCAACGAATTTCCTTCGAAGGCCGTAAGACCTCCTCCACCCTGGATGATGATGAATCACCTTGGAGCAGCCAGTGCCTGACGAAGATGGAGTGGACGCGGGGGCGGGGGCCGGAGGAGTAAACGGGAATTATGGCGCCCCAATCTGTGCAGCCGTTGGAAAAGTTTCCGCCGACCTAGATCCGAGACGGGTCACCAACTTCGAAACTACTCGAACGATCTCTGGTTAATTTGGAGGGGGCTCAGGACAAACTTTGCCCGATGTGGGCGGTGCTCAGGACCTTTTGTTGCAGGTCAGCCCTGGATCACTCGTTGGCACTGTTTGTTCGTCTAAGTACCCGGTGGAAATTACGTTGAGGGCGTCGGGGCGAGGATAATTCCAGTCCAAGGGCTCCTTGAAAATTAAGTAATTTCATTGCTATGGGGATGGCAGAGAGGGTGCCCATTGTAATTAGATTGTGGAATCCTAAGATGAGGCTGTCGATACTTCCAGCCATTGAAGAAGGCGTTACTGGGCGATTCTCCTGAAGACAAGTTCGATTTGGAGAAAGTCCGCCATCACCTGATGGAAAGCAATGGCTCCATGTAATCATGGTTCAGTTGAAGCGAGGAAATGATTTGCAGCATTTCGGTTTGTTAAAGAAAGATCACATCACTTAAAACTCATTTCATGCATTTGCTCGAACGAAACGGACGATCTGTCGGTTCATTTTATTCGGCTTCTCGCTCGCTCCTGGTTCCCTCAGTCGTGGGGACGCCTCTTTCTCAAGACGAATGTATATTCAATGGCTAAGAATTGAACTCAACGAAGCATGTCTAATTTTTATTTGCGGAAACAAATTGAAATTGTTATCCTTGCGACAACAATGCAGGAGGCCGGGCCATCCACCAGCATCCACCACAGTGCTCAGAATAATAGACAGAGCAACAACAACAATACAAATATCAACAACAACAACAACCATTTTCTTCCCAACAACAAGCTGTAGACGCTGGAAGAACAACAACAACAATGGGAGCCGAAGAACTCGCAAAACCGCAGCCACAAAGAATAAAACAAAATTTACTTTATTTATCATTCATTTTTCTGCTACTCCGAGTGTAGCTTCTTGTCTCCATCATTCTTTCTCCCTCGCCCTCTCCCCCTCTCTCTATTGTGTTATTGTTGTGACCTTTTTGGCTCCTGCTCCTCCTCTCATAATTGAAATAAATTAATAAAACTTCCCTGGGATATTAAATTGAAACTGGCCGGACTGCAGTCCGGCAACCACACAGAGCGCTACGACCGGTAGGTTGTCGAAAACCGAGGCACGGAGGGAAAGCGAGAGAGAGCGATAATAACAGGACGACGGTCATTCGATGTCCCAACTCAGGCTGCCTTCCCTCGGCGAGTAGGGTGCGGAAATGCAAAGCAAACAGAAGACCAAAATGACAAATAGATGAAAGAAACTGAAATAGTGGAACGGAATGAGATCACAAGCAAAGGTCGGAGAGGAAACTAAAATATTTCAGTCGCATTTTCGTTTCGTTCCCTGGACCAGATTTCATTGCCATTATATTTCGCCCTCAATTATTATTCGTGTCCTTTTAAAGAAAACCAGGTTGTGGTTTCTCGTTCTGGCTGCAAGAAAATGGACTTCGGTTGTGGTCAGTAGATGGTGAAATAGTACGCTAACGATCGTCAGATCGGAGCAGACTTTGGTTCATTAGGCGAAGTTTTAGAGGAGTCCAAATGTGAATAAAGGTTTTAACAGTATTTTTAGGAGCATTTTTTTCAATAAAGACCTGTTTAACACTGAATTAGAACAAATAAACTTGCCCGCCTTCGCATTAAGTTATTGTTTTCCCCTTACCTTCTCGTCTTGAGTTTTCCATAATTTGAAACTTTAATTTGCCTTCCCGTCCTCCTGCTCTCGACCACCTCCACCTCCCACGAAAGGAACTCCAGAACTTCGATTCTGCTTCTGGTGCGCCCTTCAGAACTCGGCCCACTCTCGGTTTTCAATGGGAAAAAGATTTACTCGTTGTGCTCTCCAGATGGCAGCGCTGTTAATTCTGAATGCGTTGTCGAATTCAATTAAAAGCAACACCAACAACAATAACAACAACAACACGAACAGCGGTTAGACAAACTTTCGGACTCTTCAAGGCGTCGACTTGCAACACTTGCTCTGACAGTGTTTCTCCCTTGTTGTTGTTGTTCTCTATCTAGCAGTTATTGCTGTTATTGCTCTTGTTGTTGTTCTTCTTAGTATTGATCTTGTTGTTATGGATGTTGTTGTCGCTGTTGTTGTACACGTTGTTATGGATTTTGTTGTTGCATTCGTTGCTCTGAGTAAATAAAACTTCTGCCGAAACCGTTGGAAAATTCTCCGAGCGCTACAACTACAACAACAACAACGACGACGACCAAGTAACGAACAACAACAAACGACGACGAAAAGCAACAACATGTACCACAACAACAACGCCGCTCCAAGAAGCGGCCGACAGCGGAAAATTATTGCAGAGATTAAATTCGATTAAAGCCTGCTGTAGGAGGCCAAGGAAGGGCCTTGACTGCGTGTGCGAGAGAGAGGGAGCCATGGTGCTTCCGTCTGAATCGCCAATAATTCCGCCCTCTCCCTCTCTGTCTCGCACCCTGTTCTCGAGATCGATTTGGAAAATGCGAAACTCTGTTAAGATGAAAAACCATTTTCTTAAGTGAATTCCAAGTGCCGATAGTAGTGCGAATTCCCGATCTCCACCCTCTCTCCATCGCTCGCCCACTCCCGGCCTTGCGTCTCCCTCTCTCCCTCTCCCTGTCTCTCTCTCTCTCTGTCTGCCTTGTGGCAGGAAGCGTGCAACCGCATCAATCAACTGTCGGTTTTGGTATCAAATTTTAATTAGTGGATAATTTTATCGGAAACTTCCTCCTACAACCACCGACCTCCCACCACCCTTAATTCCGTTGCTCTTCTTGGTTTGCCCTCATTCTTTCCTCTGCGTTTATTTGGTTTTTGTTTTGACTTGTTCTGACTTCTTTCTTTGTTGTAGGTTCCTTATTTGAAAATTTACAATTCCGCTCGTTTCCTTCGTCCATCTCTTCTCCGCCTTCGTGTGTTGTCTAAAATGTTAGAATTTTTAATGTTGTTGGGCGCGGTTTTCGTTGCTGCTGCTACAGTATCTTGTTCGCTGCTCCTTCTTCCTTGTGCTTGTTCTTCTTTTGTTTCAGGGTTTCTCATCAGCGACAGGACGCCGGGAAGCCATTTTGAAATGTAATCTTTAATTATTCTCAGTTGTCGTTTCGTATCGTGTTCTTTAGGAGTTTCGCGAGCTCGTCATGCCATTTGTTAATTGAGAACGACAGAGAGAGAGAGAGAGAGAGAGAGGGACGAAGAGGGATTGGATGGAGCGACAGGGAGAGCATGCGTTCAATTAGTCCGAAGTGGGTCCGATGCTGAGGTCGCAGGACACTCGGCTGACGGCCTTTTTGCACGGGAGAACAATCGAGCGAAGATGAAAATAAGGTGGAAGAAGGACAAAAATTCGTTTGCTCTTCGGAGCGAATTCGCTCCATTCGAGTCCGGGTGAAATTGAATGATGGATGAGAAAAATATGTGAAATGTTCGCTCGTATTTCGCAACTCCCGTCGTATCCGCCTCCCGCTCCCATTAGAAATTTTCCAATTATCTTCATCTCGCCCCACGCAAACAGTTTACAATCATCTACTAATTGGTTTTAAGCTGGAAACGTAAGCTCGGATTCCACGCTAAGTCCACTGAAAACACAGTCGACTTTGTTTACCATTTTAAGCGCGTGTGTTTTGCTCCTGTCTGAGGAAGCCTTTCGAAAAAACGCTCTGCGTGAGCTCATAATCTGCTCCATCCGCTGCTGCTGCTTCCGCTGTTCATCAGCCGTGTGGGAGCAGGAGCAGGAGGAGGAGGAGCGGGTGGGCAGCGCACGACGAGCGACTTTGGGTCTGTCTTTTGCGCGCTGAAATAATTGACGCGGAAAAAAATAATCCCGTAAGCTCGCTTTTGTGGCGTTTATTAACAAATTAGTTGTGTTTTAGACACGACTCGTCTTCCTCGTGCGCGCCTCACCGCCCTCGTTCGCCCGCCTCGTTCTCTGCTGCTGCCACACGCGTGCTCTCGTCACGAATGCCTCCGCAGCGGGGAGGACGAGCGACTCCCACACCTGTGCATCCATGGGTGGGCAGCGCTGGCGCTCCATCCAGCGACCGGATTATTTCGAAAATTCCATGCGTTTTTACACTGGACTGAAGGGTGGATGCATTCCTCGATAAATGGATAAGCGAAGGCGAATGACAAAAGTGCATTAAAACCGTGCGTTGGGTAACAGGCGAATTTCTTCGAGCCGTATGCAACGGAAAAAAACACACAATTATGTTATTGCCTTAAAGTTCTTGACCTCGTCACGTCGCCTCCACCTCCCTGCCTACTGTGAATCACCCTTAATGTCTTCCTCAGAGTCGGAGGCCACCCTTCAGCATCCTCGTCTATATCTGTTGCATCCTGCCCGCGACCTGCTTCACCTTCGGCCACCTTCCACACGTTCGCGATTCCCATAACTCACCGAAGGAGGCACTATTTCGCCCTCCTTCGTCCTCCTCTCACTGATCTCGTCGGGTCGTCGTGGCCATTAAAATCGACTTAAAAATCATAAATCACAAAAACCTCACCGAAATTTTAAAGTATTTCCGGCCGCAACAACAAGCAAGGGCAACGAGGCGTCCTCAAAAAATGCCCTGAAAATGACATTTTCCCCGCCGCGGTCAGAGGGAAGAGGAGACTTTTTTATGGACCATTACTGCGAGGGGCACATGGAGGAGAGGGAACAACACTGTCGGGAGCGAACATTAAATTATAATTTTCACAGCAGACACCGAACTAGGCTACGGCAGCAAAAAAACTACTACTGGGGCGCAACAAAAGCAACAACACGAACAAGTGCAGCACAGCCAGCAACAACAACACGTACTCCGGCAAAAACGACTACTCGAACCCCTCCACTCCAACTATTTCTCCCCCGACTCCGCCCAACGAGCGCCGAGGGAGGCGATACAAGTGTAGTGGAAAAACTACTACAATCGCCGCTGTACGTGTTAGGGCACGTTAATGTGTGTGCGCGGGCATTCCTGTGTATACCTGTGTGTGCGTGTGTGTGCAGGTTAAGATCAGCTCGATGAAGAAATTCGGAACCGAGCGCCACGGCAGCCCGCGTCGAGAGGGCGTGTGCCGAGGGGAGAAGGGTGGGAGTGGAAAGAGCGGGGCAGACGTCAGTGGAGCGGAAGGGGGAAAAGTGGAAAGCAATACAAGACAAACTGCGGCCCAAGTCAACTGCATGAAATGCGAGCTCATTCGCAAGGCGAAACCCAACAACGAAACTGCCACGGAAGAAAAACTCGAAACGAAAGAAAAACCCCACGTCTCGGCGGAAGAAGCCTACAAGCTGAGAGGGCGAAGGCGAGAAGGGGGCAGGCGAGAAGCACGAAAGTGAAATCTGATTTCCCTCCACCTTCTCGCTCCCTCCGCCTCGGCGCGGCTCCAAATCAGGTCGTGGATAACGTGCTTTAGCGGGTCCTTCCGTGCTGCATTATTCCCAAAGTTTTTTCCAGGCCGCGTTAATGGTATTCTTATTTTTTGTTTGGCGCCGTTCACGAATCGTGGAAAACAATTTGGAAGGGTTTTTCTTAGATTTCTGTGGAATTTATGAATTATTGAAATTTAATGCACTCATCATGCCCACCGTTTTTCTCACTCCCCCTCTCTCTCTCTCTCGCTCTCTTTCCTCCTTGCAGGTAAGTGATGAAGTGCGGTAGGAGCCGACGGTTGTGCTCGAGGAAGGTGCCAAGTAAGGCTCGCACGGGCCCAATCTGATTATTTGACTCCCCCATCTCGACACCGATTTCTCCCTGCATGCGCGACGGAGCAGTGGGAAGTTGCAGAGAGCCCTGGAGGGCCTTCGAGCAAGTGGTTTGCCAGCAGGGATCTCGAGCACTCAATCTCGCTCGCGCGTTCGATCGATCTCCGAGCCGAGAAGTTGTTTCCAAACCCTCTGGCCATGGAACCGCCGTCCCAGCCCGTCTTCGGCCCGTCCTCTCCTTCAATGAAAAACCCAAAACGAAGCATGCGAAAAACATGAGAAAACTTTTTCTTCTGCTGCCTTTTTCCTGGCCCGGACGGCGAGAGGCGGCGAGTGGCGGAAGAAAAACGGAGAAAGGGCGAAATTCAAATTAACTGCAAGCCAAAAGTTTGCAGCTAAAACGCAAATTGCCGGCTTTTTTCGGCGGAGAGTCGCAGCGGAGTGGGGGGGTCCGGGTGTCGATGGAACTTTGCGAGGTTTTCCCCACTTTCCGACGGCTTTTGCCCCAGTGGAGGCAAACGGCCGAGAGAGAGGGCGACAGGGAGAGGCCGCTTCCGAGGTATAGATTGCAGTTTCCGTTTAATGGGTCACAGGCGCAGCAGTTGCTGTGAACAGCAACAGCAATAACAACAACAATGCCGTCGAAGCAGACGGTGACGCCGCAGCAGACGGCGGGGCTGGCGGTCCGGGTGCCCTGAACCGTGAGCTTCGATTACTTGCGTCAAGAACTTTCGAAGGTTCAACGAGCGGCATCTGTGTGCATTTCTGTGTGTGCTGGTGTGAGTGGGTATTTGTGCGAGGAAACTCGTTTCGGCGGTGCTTCCGGGCCGCTGCCGCGCGACCCCTTCAGACCCTTTGACGCAATGAAGCTCCGCACTCGCGTACGATTTATAGGTTGGCTGCGGTGTGGGGGGGAGGGGGCAGTGGCAACCACCTTTTAATTAAGCATTGGCTGCCTTGGAAACAGTGATGGAGCTGCCGTGAAAGGAGAAAAGTCAAGTATTTTGCGAAGAAACAAAAATCAACACTACTTGGCCAACCCAGGACTCCGGCGAGGAATCCGTTGCTGCGGTTCGATTGCGGACGCCGGTGCCGATGCCGACGCCTTCTCGTCGTCTCCTCCTGGCAACTCTGAAAACTGTCCCGCTGTGCCCCGAGTGCGGAATATGAGGCGGAGGGAGGGGGAGGTGCAGAGGATGCAGCAGCCAGCGATGCAGGAGCCGTCGTATTGTTGTACGAGGCATTCGCGCCGACAGGAAGCTCGTAATGGCTGCGGAATGGCTCGCAATCTGTCTCGGCCGGAAGTGCTTTGGCGGAAGGGGAAGAAGAGCAAGACGAAGACGAACCAGCACAACAAGAAGGCGCCGAGTCTCTGCTCCATTTCGCTGCAGCCGGTCTTACTTTTATTTCTGTTTTATGCCATTCCGTTTCCTCCGCCGCTCGTCTGCCTCTTATTTCGTTTTCCGTATATTGCATTTTGCTTCGGTTGTATTTCGTTGTTCGTGGCTTCCATTTCGCTTCCTTCTACTTCATTCCATCATAATTTTTTTATTCTCTGCACCGATTTCGGCGATCTCGCACAGATTCCTTGACGACTTCGGCGTCTTCGTTGCACGCTGTCGGGTGCATCGTCAGCGGCCAATGAAATCTTGAACGCTCGCCAAAATGGATTAATTTTTCAGTACTATTTTTTGTGATTTGTCTCCAATTCTCCATTCTCTCATCGTCATCAGATTGGGGCACAGCGGATTTTAAGCTCGCTCCGGCCCGCTCTGGGATGCCGGAGGAGGACGAAATCCGAAGCCTGCCATTGGGTTTCGGTCGTGGGCAAATTACGGCGAACTCTGAGCCGCGGCGGAAGCAGCAGCAGCAACAACAACAACAACAACGGCAGCAAGAACCCTGGTAAAAGTTCGCAACTCGTCAGCCTCGCCTGGAATTTCCCCAAGGCGACTTTTTTCGTTTCCTCCTCTCGAGCGCTCCGCCTCGTCCTCCTCGTCGTCCGGCTCCTGCGACGAGTGCGCGCTGGCCTCGTTCGGAGGCGCCCAGACATTTTTGAAGATTTTCAGCCGCGGAGCGCGCGCTCGACGCACGTGTCGGCATTAGAGCGCGCCGTGCGTCCGACAACTTGCCGGGACTTCCTGAACAGCACGGACAACTACAGCAACAACAGCTGCGAGCAGCGACAACAATGGCGAACCAAGAGTTTTTTCTCTCACCTGCGCGACGGAGGCCCGCGTCGGTGAGAGCGTGTGTGTGTGTGTGTGTTCATAATAAATCTCTCTTCCGCCTCGGCATGCATTCAACTTCCGCCGCGGCGTCCATCCGTCCGTTGTGCACTTCCCGCCTTCTTCTTCTTCTTGTTGATGGTCTCCCGCCTCTCGCCCTCGCCCGCTCGTCCTGTCCCGCCTTCTTCCCCTCTGCTCATGGGCGAAATATTTTTCATTAAGATTTTCTCAGTTGTTGGAAAGTTTCACGAGCTGCCGTTACACGAGTGGGCGACAGGTGTGGCTGTGGGTGTGTGGGCCAGACGAGCTTCGCCTGTGTGCGTGTGTCGCGACGCCTCGCGCTCCGGCCGTCGCAGCCGGAAATCGTCGCTGGTTGCCGGATGCGCTTAGATGCAGCGAGATGTGTCCTTATCACCGCTGCGTTGTTGTTGCTCTTGCTGTTGGCTCTCCGGATGTTCCGAGATGTGTGCGAATGTGCGAGTGTGTGTGGAAGTCCGTTTACGCGTATGATTTGCTGACACGCTCCCATCGCCAACACCCTCTCAGTCAGGCAGCACCGTCGCCCTCGCATTTGCAGCCCAGCTGATGCCGGCTCCGCCACCCCTTCATCAGGGGCCCGGATCTGCTCCTGCGTGCGCTGTGGACCTGTGGTCCTTTGGGCTGACTGTGTGTGTCCGGAATGAACGTACGGGAGCTGCGAGCGTTCGAATGGCATCACTCGAGTGCCCTCAGATTCAACAGGGCGAGGCCGAAGACGAGGCAAATACGGAGAATTCGATGTTCGTCAGAGCCAGGCGGAGGAAATTTTTCGAGCGAGGAGGAGAGAGGGAGCCGAAGACGAAGACAAGGACAAACCACATTTCTGACCAAGAAGATCTCCGATCGAGAAGTAACTTGTTGAAAACCTTTTTATCCTACAGAGATTTTGAGTTTATTTTTACAATAGTGTTCAAAATTAAAAATACAAATTCTGAAAATCCAATTAACTGGAAACACTAGTGTTAATGACGCAGGTAAAAACGCCTTATTACCACTACTGCAATGGCATTATCCACAACGATTAACTATCAGCCGGAGCAAAGACTGCGAGCCATAAAACTACAGCAGCACGTACCGGGGCCAGCAATACGTGTGTGTGTGCGTGCGATTTTCGCTCGTCCGTTCGAGATTTCAAAAATTCCCATACAAATGTGGAAGCCCAGTCCGTTTCCGTTTCCCCTTGGCACCGACTTCCGGTTGGGTCCCGCTGCCAGACTCTTGTCGGCTTCCGCTTCGTATTTGTTCCTCTCCCAATTTATTGGTTGTTGTTGTGGGGGTTTTTCTGCTTGTTTTCGTTGTTGTTGTTGCTCTGCAGTCGAAATCCTGGGCGAATTCGGGCCATATCCTTTGGCGTGAACCCCGGCCGGCCTCGCTGGCCGGTGCCAATAAATTAAATTGTTTCTTATTTTGCCGTAAATTTTTATTACCTCCGTCCATGCCAGGGAATCACGCTCGGCCACGCCCACCCTCGCCCTGACGAGCGGGCGGCGATGTCGGGTCGATCCGGTCGATCGGGCGGTCGAGGGCGGCGTCCGGAAGCTGCAAATTTAATGGCCGCCATAAAAGGTCAATTTGATTCGCTTCCGCTTCCGTTCGGCCGGACCTCGGCAGGCGTCCACCCTTGATCCTGGGTCTTCGCAGGACCCTCCTTCTCACTTCTGCCACTCGCCCGTCTGCCTCCCTCCCTCCGCCTGGCCATCGCTCGCCGTCTTCGGCAGCGAGGCTCTAATTTTGATTTTCCCTGCTCAGCTCTTTGATCCCCAGACAGTACAATAGCAACGTCGAAAACAACACTTACAACAACAATAACAACAACAACGCAATAAAACGTAGTGAATAGCAATGAACAAGGGAGAGGAGCAAAATAAAAGGAATCTTAATGAAAATGAAGATGAAGTCAAAATATCCTTTTTATGCGATTTATTGCTTTGAGCTCCTCTCTCGGTTGCTGCTCCCTCTTTTCGCCTTCTTCTTGTTTTTCCCTTCATTGAGTCTGGCGCTAATTTTGGATGTCTCCCTGTAGTTGTTGCTTTTTCGTGTTTGTCGATTTCGTTGATCGCCGGTCACTTGCCACGAGTGTCCGCCCCTCGTCCCTCGGCCTGGTCATCCTGGGTTTGCAATTCATCAACAAATAATAAACAAAGGCCCTTTTATCGCCTCCCACCATCCGTCGGTCCATTCGTCCGTCCGTCCGTCTGGGTAGTAAAAGTCAAAGGCCGCCGAGGGCTCGATAAAACACTTTCACTCCCATTGACGAATACACACAAGTAGCAAATGTATTTGTGCAACACCCACGCAGACACGTAAACAAATTCTGGCCTTCCCGTGCTGAGTTCGTGTGAGTTCTCCCTGAGGTTCTGCTCGCCTTGTGTTCGAGTTGTCCGCCGAGGTCCTTCTGGAAATTATCTTATTTGTTGTTGTGGAAACTGTTCAGCTGGAGCATCCTCATGTCCTTCGCCGGCCCGTCCTGCATTGTCTTGGGAGACGACCTCTGTCGGGGTCAGTGCGTTGCCCGCCCTGCTCGTTGTCCTTTGCGCCGACCTCTGACGTCGCCCTCCGACCAGGCTCCCTTCTCCATCGTTATCCATGCCTCTCGTTATCCTCGCCGGCGTCTGGTGCCTGTCCCGTGTCTCGTCGCCTCGCCCCCCTCGGATTCTCGTCGTCTTCCCGGTCGTGGATTCGTGCGCCATTGTGCGCCATTCGTGTCGAACGCACTTAATATCAAGTGGAATCCATTTCGCATGTCCTGCGAGTGGACCACGATTCGTTCACGCACGCTTCCTTCTTCTTCTCCGACGACAGCCAGTCGTCGTTATTCGTGGAAATCGAGGAATCACTTCGAGAGATTCGGCCAGGAAGTCATGCGATCGAAGTCAAGAAGGACTCGGGCTTCCATGGGGCACGAAGAAGAGCGATTTTTCTCCACGGTTGTCTCGTCGATCTCTACATATTTTATCCTGTTGGGAGCTGCTATGGGGTGGCACTCGTTGGAAGCGAGATCGCATTTCAGAATTACATAAATCCAAGGAACCCACTGCATGCGCTTCGAGGGTTTTCCCTCGCATGCCTTTCGGCGACTTCACACCCTGTCCTCACTCTCTCTCTCTCTCCCCTCCATCGCACATGTTTTCTTTTCACACGTCGTTAATGTTGCCGTGTTCGCCCCAACGCTGTTGCTGCGCAGGCAAACTAATGCCGAATCAGGCGGAAGTCCTGCACCAACACCACCTCGGTGGCCCGCCCTGGGGCGAGTGGGGAAACTTCTCATTAGCATGTTGCGTGCCAGAGCGCCCTGAATCCTGTCTGTGAACGGAGCCTGATTTGTTCCCACTGATTACTCGAGCGATTTTCTTAGTGGATTCGGTTCCACGTCGCCAGCGCCGCAATCGAGGCGCAGGTTGCATGTGAGTTTCTCAAAGGAACACCGGAAGCTTTGCAACCCAATATTTCGTCCTTCTTAAGAAGCGCCCAAGCAAGAGAGGCTTCCTTTAATCGCTTCTGCTGTAAACACATTTCTAAGAATCAATTCCACTTTCTCCGTGCCCCATACCGGGTGCTTCAATTGAACTCCCATCGGCCTCGCATCCTTGGATCTGACGCAAGGATTCCGAGGTAAATTGCACAAGGCTTTCTTGTGTCTGTGGTTGTTTTAATCTAATAAGTGCGGTCACCACAGCCACGTTATTCAGAGGATGATATGAGAGAGTGAGGGAGAGAGAGGGTGAGGGACAGAGGGACTGGGACTTGTTATGTCATTTTTCGGTTGTTGTTGTACTGTTGATGTAATTTGGTTAATTACCTCGGCCACAGTGTCAAAGAATTAAATCGAGAGTGAGAAGGAGTGCGAGGGCGACGCAAAGGGAGGGGGGAGAAACCGACAGGAAGGCAATATTCAAGCGGAAAGAATGGAATCTCACCCCGGCCAATTGGAAGTGGAGAAACGATACATAATGTTAAGGATTAAAGAGAAATTCCCGGAAAGATAAATTCTCCTGTTAAGGATGTGTTTTTCGGAAAATTAACATTAATATTTGCCCTGACACGAAGGCTCTAAAAGGAATTCCCTCGAGCGATTCCCCTACGAGGACGAGCCGTAGTCGCTCGCGGCAAATCGAGACAAATCGAGTGACCGGGAGGCAGAGAGAGAGATAGAGAGGCGGAGAAAGATTGCATCAGACAGAGGATGTGTTAGAAAGGCAGAGGGGTGAGGGAGAGGGGTGGAGACGAAGGCATGGAGCAGGAGCTCAGGTGCTCGGGGCACGCGACAAATTAAAGGAACATTAACACGTGACTTCGTGTCGTTTCGCCGTGCAGCCAGGGCACCGGGCTACAACAACAGCAGCAGCAGCAACTACAAGGACAGGCAGATAAAAACGAGACGCAGTCGTGAGGGGTCGAGGGTAAGAGAGACAGAGGATGAAACGCTTTTTCTCTCGCAGGCGAACGAAGAAAAACGACGGAGGCGGAGGCGGCGGCGAAGGACGGTGGAAAGAAAAGCACGAAAGTGCGGAGGGCGACAAATCGAAAGGACTTAAGAGGCGGCGAACTTAAATCCCTGCTACTTTGCAGCATTATCGCAGATGCGCGAGTGTGGGTGTGGGTGTGGGTGTGTGCGAGTTCCATGCATGAACTGCGAACCTGCAGAGCCGCGAAGGCGGGCAGGAGTGGCAACAGGTGGATCCACAACGACAACAGCACGAAGGGAATTCCTTGAAATGCCCTAATTAGACGAAATAAAAATGTGAGGGGATTTGTTAATATTTTTTACTGTCGGTATTATTGTGTCTGATTTCGCAGACAATTAATCTGAATTATTCATGGAGTGACATGCGTGGAACACCATGCTCAAAGTTTCCACTCCTGTTCGAATCCTTTCTGGAGAGCTCGTCTCGAGTTGATGGGACAAAGCGAGGTTCGCTTACGTTTTTCTCCTGAGACACTTGGGTGGATTGTCTAGTTTTATTCGTGGAATTCTTTTTTAACACGGCTCCCTTAGGGTTCAGCCGGAACATGGCCGGGGTGCTCGAAGGCAATTTCTTCAGACATCGTCGTCCATTCACCCCGTTTGCCGGCCTGTCTCCGGAGCAGTGGGAGTCTTGTGTTTATCATGTTTTCCTCCTTCTGATCTCGATATATCGAGAGATTCTTGCGGCACTTGGGAATTTTGAAACGATTCCTCTATGAAAATCCCCAGGGCACCGGCAGGTTCTGAGGCAGTTCCTCAGAATTTTCGCCAGAATTCCATTCCGGACGCCGGAATTCTGAGAAATTTCTCATTACCCTATTCCCGTTTAAGACCTGTGATCGATTCATCGTTTCCTTCTCGGTTTCTATTGCCCGGCTCCTCGCTCTTCTCTCTCTTTCCCACCTCCTCCATTTGACTCTCTCTCCGTTGCTTTATTTTCTCTGCTTCTGCCTTTGTGATCGCTTCGCAATCCGATTGCGATTTTTACACTCGATTGCCTCGAAGTTTCGAGTGCGGGGCGAAGTCTGCGTGTGTGTGTGTGTGCCGGTGTCTGTGTCTAACTGTGCGCCTCGAGCGCCAGCCAACGCGCAGGACGGACGATGAACGTGAACGAAGCAAAAAAGGAGCGTGTGGAATAGGAAGCAGCGAATCACTTCGGGCACTCGAGCTCTCGCGATAAATTGGGAGCGACTTCCGGATCACCCGAGAACAGAGAACTCGGAAACGCTCTCTCCCTGTCTCCCTCTCCCCCTCCAGAGTGCCACGGGATTTCGTGTTATCCTGTTCCCTCTCGCCATCTCCCTCTCTCCCTCCTGGTCGTCGTCCTTCGCCGCTTCTCAGGTTTCTGGACCCCTGCGTGGCGAACTTAATTACCCAGATTCCGTTAATATGTTAACATCCTGCGGAACATCCTCCGAACGTCGTCTGGATCATAAATCACACCCTCCCCTCCCCTCCGCTCCCTCGCTCTCCCTCTCCCGCTCGCACTCGGCATCAATCCGCCGACCGAGATGAAGCTGCTCCAAGGCTTGTGGAAACGACGACGGACGCGGACAGGGAAGAGCGCTCTTGTCGTCTCTGAGCCACGTTAATTAATCTTAATGGCTTAAAGTGTTTTCGTTGCTGCTTTTTTGTTGTTGTTATTTTCATTCCTCACATCGTTGTCGTTCGGCGAAATTTGTTGTTATGATTTTATTATTACAAATTTCGCCTCCGCCACGTTTCCAGATCTCGCCGTCTCGGTCCTGTCCTCAACATCCGACTTTTCTGGCTCCGGTGCGTTTCAGCAACAGACTTCGGAATTAACTTGGCCTCGTCGCGAGATCCAGGCGTCCTTGTCGCTCCCATCGGCGTCCCTGTTTGTCCTTCGTCTTCTGGTAATCTCTTCCCCCGCCCTCGTTCCGGCCGCCGAGCAGAGCTCAAGGTTGGCTCTGCTTAATTTCGCCTGTATTATTTTTTAATTATGCAAATTGTCTTATTCAACGATATTTTAATAGAAATTACTATAGGAACCTACAACAACAACTACTACAGCAACAACAGCAGTAATGATAACTTTTGTCAACTTTCGGCGAGTACGCGTTTCTGGATTTTTTCTGACTTTATTTTTCCCAGAGCAATTGTTGTTTCAGTTGTTCTGCGACTGTTATTGTTGGTGGAATTGTCCCGTTGTTGTTGTTGGTATTACCCCTTTACTGTTGCCGCTGTTGTTGTTCTCGGAGCCACTGCCTTTTACTTCAAGCGCATCACTTTGAGCTCGAAACCAGTCTGGTTTTCATTAAACTCGCCCCACATTCACAAACTTTTCCCCATCTCCCTCTCTCTCTCTCTCTCTCTCTCTCTGTGTGTGTGTCAGTTTGCATATCTCTATCGCCCCTCCGCCGACTCTTGCGTCCCTTTCCTCGGGCAAAACTCGGAAGTTTTAATTTTGCGCAAAAATTCAACCCCACAGCGAATGGCTCTATCTCCCTCGCTCGCGCACCACAGCCATGGCCATCTCTTTCTTACGGTCTCTTCGTACATCCGCCCGTCCGTCCGCACGTCTGTCTGCATGTCTGTCTCCCGGCTGCGTTTTCGCAAACTATTTGCTGCAAATTTCATTACGCAAAATTAAATACGCCGTCGTTATCGTGTTCTTGCTCCGCGTTCGCTCCCTTTCATCCCACTGGGACCCACCCCGCCTGTGGCCCTCCGTCCGCTGCGCCGTGCCAATTCGAGTCCGTCTCTTCCACTCGCGGCCGCGCGCCCTAAGCCGTAATGAGCCGGCGTCGCCTCGCCTTGCGTCGTTCCGAGCCATCCGCCGGCCTCGTATCGCGACAACTTGCCGAAAGTTTCCCGCTCTTATCGTCCGCCCTACGTCCTTGTCCTCCGTCGCCCTCCTGACCCTGCTCCTCCTCCGTCCCGCTCGCTCCACCGAGTAGTCGAGCTCGGGATCGCAAGTTCTAGCGTTCGAAATCATCGTGGGTTTGAATGTTGTTGCAGTTGCTCCTCGCTCTCGGGGAGGAGGGGTTTCGCTGTTTTTGTTGTTGTTGTTGTTGCACCTTAATGCCACGCGAACTTCTGGAACGACGTAATTGCGACGTAAAACGTGCGTAAAACAATGTGAAAGTTCATTTAAAGGCTTTTTCGTGTTCTCCTGCTTCGCCGTCTCCCTGCTCCGCTCCCTTCCCAGCCCTCGTTCGTTCTCCTCCACCCCTGCAAGGATAGTTCTGCACGTCATTGTTGTTGTTGTGGTGATTGTTGAGTTGTCCCCAGGCTGATCCCACCTCTGGGTGCTCCTCGTTCGGCCGGCTTGAATTTCCTGCTTCGCCGCGATTTATGCGATCATTTTCGCCAAGATTCTTCTCTCGCCGCCTATCTGTGGCTCACTCGAGGCGGACTTCCTGAATCTAGTGGCAACATTTGCTCGTCAAGCAGTTGTTAGAATTTATACCGAGGCCGTGGACGCCATCCAGTCTCTCTGTCTTTGCCGGTTCTGGGATTTCCTTTCCACTTGGTTGGCCTTTTCTCACGTCTCCGACTCCACGGTCCATTCACCATGGGAGCTTCCGACGCCTTCCTTCCTCGGGCAGTTCTGGAAACCCGAGTTCGCTTCAGTGGCTTCCTCATTGCCCAGCTCGTGGCCACCGAACCCATCAATCCATCATCGGCTTTGTTCTGTGCCCCCGGTTCTGTTCGCCGGATCACGTGTGGAAAACTGTGCAGCGTAGACTTTTCTTCAATGTCTATTGCAAATTATTAGTCGTCCTGAAGCAATCGTTGCTATGCTAAATAATTCACGGAAATTCATTAAGTTCTTCGCCAGGATATCTGAGGATTTCTCTAAGTCGCTTTGTGGTTTTGTGATTAGTGCTCAAATTGCCTGTAGCCTTCGCCCTACATTGACAACTATTTCCACTGTCAAAGAGAGAAAGAGAGCGGACGATGGTGGTGCGAGGGAGAAGCAGGGATACTTTGCGCATATTAGATGATCAGATCACAAGTAGATAAGAACTTGGGTTTTCGCACGTGGTCCCCGGACACAAGCGGGACCCGACACAATTCAAAGCCAACAAAAGAATCAACAACTTCTCCGACTTCTCCACTGAGAGGGGACGAAATTGAAAAGCTCATCAATAACTGAGGGGTAAACAAAATAACAGCAACAACAACAGCGCTCTTGGACCACGTCACATGTCCAGCGGCCGAAGAGCGGTGAAGTGAATAAAGAACAGGGGAATAAAACAAAGGACAACAAATAGCACACGCCAACAAACCGGGATGAAAGAAAATCCTAAGCTGATAAAAACGTCAGCACACAATTGATTTTAGGATCCGCTCGTCCTTTTTAAGCTTCCACTGAAGTTGATGGCATTGTCGTAGTTGTTGTTGTTGCTATTGTTATTGCAGAGCTGAGGTTTCCCTGTAGTTATTGTTGTTGTTTTAGTGGTTGTTTTGTTGTTTTTCAATCCTTCTCCTTCAAATCACTGTAATGAAATTTTCAATCTCTCTCCCCTTTTCTCCTGCCTTTGCCCCTGCCTGCCCGAGCTGTTGTCAACTGACCGATGGTCCCCGCCCCTGGCCGGGCTCCGGAGCTCCTCCTGGGCCCATTTGTCTAAAAGTCACATAAACAGAGTAACAATAACAGGCCGGACATCAAACGAAAGGCCAAAATCTCGGGACACTCGATATTAAGAGCAACAAACATCGAGAACAACAACGACATTTGTGTCGGCACCAACAACAGCAGCGAGGATTCGGCAGCGAATATAAAACCGTTGAAGACATTGATTTCTTTGCGACCATCCGGGGAGCCGGCTGTTGACACTTGGGCGAGGTCGACTTTATCGCCGTCAACGACTTGTGGCGGCCGCTGAGCGGGCGACAGGTTCGCACCTGTGGCGTAAAGGGGTGGGTTGCGAGGTCGACCCGGGAGGGACGTGAAATTTAATGCCGAATTGAAATCGCGCCACACCTTTGTGTGGAGGTTTTATTTTTCCACAACCGCAGAAGATGGAAAAATCTCTCTGCAGGAGAGAGAGAGAGGTGAAGATTGAGGGTCGGTGTCATGTCTCGGAGCGATATTGCTTTGTCAAGTGGCCGATTGGTCGGAGCCTCAGGACCGACTGGGGTCCAAATTTATTTCCCGAACCGGAACCGGCCTGTGTGCAAAATGGAGCCTGCGGGAGGCCTTGTGGCATCTCCAGAGTTGCCGGGCAGTCCAGCTGCACCCAAGGTGACCGGGCGGAACCGCCCGAAACACGGGTAAACCTCAAAGTTTGGCTTAGGAGATTAATTTTGAGCTTTTCGACTCTCAAGCGCTCAACGCTTCCGATGAAAAGCCCCCATAATTTGAGGAATTTCCGTCTGCATCTCTCTCTCTTTCCCCTGTTTCAACGCTCGAAGAGATTCTCCAGCTTATTTCGACAACAAGACCCGCAGGACGAATGCATTGGTTGTGCCATTTGTAGAATGTAATAAAGTTTGGAATGTCCTGCGGCGACAATTAAACAATTTAAGGGATTTCAGCACCGCACATCCTTCAAATCCGACTGCGGTTCAGGCACCGAGAGCGATGATGGATGCGGGGGAGTCGAGGCGAGGTCGAGATTAAACGAGCGAGAGCTGCTTCCTCTATCTGGGACTAAAGTGAGAGAGAGAGAGAGTGTGTCGTCTTCCCATTCTTCTTGTAGTTCGATGCCCTTCCCCCATTATCCAGTCACTGCTCTCTGTCTTTCTCCAGCTGCTGTTTCACGTTCCGTCTCTAAGCATCTCTAGACGGCCGCCCTCACCCTCTGCTCACTCTCACGCTCCCATCCACTTGTTGGTGTTTCCCGAGATCAGCAGCAACAATGATTTAATTATCACTACTGCGCTGTGCGCGTGTGGATGTGTGTGTTCTTGCACACACACACTCGCACTCTGAGCACAATGAACATCACTCTAATGTGCCTCGTGTCTCTTCCAACAGCAAGAGGAAGCAACAGCAACAACTCATCAACCATAACAAGGTTTCGTGCGAACCCTGTCGTCTCTTTCTCCACATTACATTTAAATCAAGCCTGCGGCCCCGCTCCCTCGCACTCTTCGCACGTTTGTCCACGTCTTGACTTCGTCTCTCTCGCTGCTTCTTCTTCTCCTCTTAATACATTTAGCTGCTTCTGGCCCGTCCGAGCCCTCCTTGATCGCATTTTCCTCTTCATCGCCTCTTCGACATCCTTCCTTCCTTGTGCAGAAGGTCGCTCGTGCCTTGCAAATTGTCCCGTTGCTGTGAGGATGCTTCGTCTGCTGTCCTCGTTCTATTTTTCATAATTTTCAGCACTTCCTTTTTATTGCTCACGGAGCATTTAATTTCCATTGTCGGCAAATACAAACACAGATGCAGACGCAGACGCAGACACTCAGTCGTAAACCCCAGTTCGTCACTGTAGCACGACGGTGCATTCGTGTGGATATTCCAGGGAGTATCTTTGAAGGACTGGGAGGGGGAGAGAGGAGAAGCTAGGATGTAAACGTCAGAGAGAGAAAGAGAGAGAGATGGAGCTCTTACAGCCCCACATTTCTATTTTCCGATTTCCAGAACTCTTCTTCCTGAGGTTTGTTTATATTTTCTCACTTGCTGCTCTTCCTGCTTCCGAACTCGTGTCGGTGCGGTTGTTATTGCTATTGTTTTTGTTCTGGTTCATGTGATAGTTGTTGATGAAACTGTTCTTGTTATTCTAGACGTTTTTGTTGTTGTTGTTGCTGCTGTGATAATTGTCCTTGTTCCATTTATCTCATTTATTGCTCATACTGGGATTGCGTTCTCTTGGTGTGGCAAATATTGTTTTTTGTTGTTGGCCACAGTAGTTTAAGTTTTTGCAGTTCTGGCTTGTTATGGACCTTGTTTTGGTTTTTGTTATTCTTGTTCTGGTTCTTGTTGTTGTTCTTGTTCTTGTTGTTGATGTGAAGCAACTCCATTTGCCAAGTTTACGAGTTCTCAACTTAAGTTTCGCAGACGACGACGCACCTCCCCTGCTGCCACCTGCACCCGCTCCATCCCCCACAAGCGGCACGCTCTGCCGCCTCCCGCCACCGGGCGACCACCCGGCCCATCCCCGCCCCGCCACGCCCCCTCCCTCGAAGTATTTGCTCATCCATAAAGCATGGATGAATCTTTCTCGCTCGAGCTTCTCCGCATTTCACGCGCCCGTAATTAATTTCCAGAACTTTACCTCTTCTGTGTCACGCCCCCCCCCCCCCCTCCTCTTCCTCCGCTACTTCATTATTCATATGGTGTTTGTTGTTGTTGCGCGTGTTGTTGGTGCTTTCAATTGGAGCTGCACGGGCAGAAGGCGAAGAAGACGAAGAAGAAGAAGGTGCAACGCAAGGTCGTCCCAGTCGAGCACCGTTAGAGCTTCCTTTGCACACTTAGGGTAGCGGAAAGTTTGCATGTTCCAAGGACACAAGTTCGCCGAGGATGTTTTTAATCTGCGTTATTGTTGTTGTTGCTGTTCTTATGGCTTTCGCTTTCGCACAAACACTTTCCGATTCCTCTCGACCCTAAGAAGGGTCTCTGGCTGGGTTTTTCATTTCCTTTCGCAAGGTTAGAGCGCATTATTTCGATTTGATTGGAGTGTAAAATTTAAAAGGAATGCCCAATGCTGCCTCCTTAAAACTTTTTAACTGTCTCAGCTCCCAGGTTTTGCACTATTTTTTCTGAACGCACTTGATAAATCATATGGCTCCAGGCTGGTAGCAAATTGAAATATTTTCACTTCCAGTCGTCGTGTGGGAGCGGAAGGCTTGCATGTATTTTTGTTTTTCCCGCGATATTATCTTTAAAATGTCTATTTATTTACGTATTCAAATTTGTGTCTGGTTTCCGCTGTTTTTATTTCCGCTCATTTTGGTTTTTGTGCCTTGGGCCGCGAATTTTTGCCTCCCCGGGCCGGGCAAAGCAGGGGCCCCAATGAAATCGGCCGAATTCGAGCGGAAATATTTTTCAGACGAACAAAAGAGAAAAACAACGTGATTTACATGAAAACGCTGTAATTTTGATATTTTTTCTTACCCTGACAAAAATATTAATTTTAGACAAAAGAAAGAACAGGGTTTTAAACAATGCATTTTTGGAGTGAAAGTGGAAATTTTTATATCTGATACTGAAAACGCAAATATCGATGCATGAACGGATTTTCGGAAAAACATGCACGCGGAGACCCCTCAGTGGAGGAAGAACAAAGAAGTTCGAAAAATATGTTTTTCATTTTCATCGAATAATTATTAACCCCTCTGACAGACGTCAGTTTTTCACTCAGGATTTTTTATCGACAACTTCGACACCCTTCACTAGAACAACGTGCTTCAAACCACAATAACAGCAGTCCAAGTGTTTAAAGTATGCCTTTTTATTTATGTCCTTGCTAATTCTTCGAACAAACATTCAACTATTCGCCTTGTCGAGCTCATCAGCCGAAGCAGTTGAACAACTCCAAAAAACAACAATAGCCCACCAGCAATTACAACAACGGCGGCTTCGCCTCTCAAGCTCCTCTCCTTCGCACTCGCAAACTCCCCTCGAGCACCCTCGAGGTTCACCCGAGAGACGCCGCTCGCACCACGTGTGCCGTCGACCACTCTCGAGTTGATGGTTTTCTCCTTCGTATTCTCCTCTTGGTTGCTTTGCCATTGTTTTTGCCATAGTTGTTATTGTTGTTGTTGACAGACACCGCACTGTGCTTCAGTCGCCTGCGACGTTGGTAGCCGGGGATCGGGGCGGAGAGGCTCCTCCGATGACTCTAACGAGCACCCTGAGGACCTGCGAGCGCATCACATCGCGGCGGGAAGTCGGCCCAGCCCGCGCCGCCCACGTCCCCGCCCCGCCCCGCCTGCCGCCTGGAACAAGAGCCACAGCCAGGGCCGGAGTTCGTCACGCCGCCGAAAAGTATGCAATGGAAAAGTTCTCAAGCGGTTCACCTGCTGATTGTTGGAATTTAAAACTTTGCCCAATTGTCTTGCACTTGTCTCGTCTCTGGGAAGCGACCGGGGGACCGGCTGCCGACGGATGTGTGTGTGTGAGTGAGCGAGTGAGTGTGTCGGGGACGCAAGGGAGGGAACGACGGAAACAAAGGGAGCCAATGGACACTTGAAAATGTCGCTCTGTGAACTCGGTTCTCGATTGGCACTTACCTAATTTATTATAATCTTATTATTGGAATTCTGGCATTCATTTATTCGTATTTTAGTTGTATCCTTTTATTTTTATATATTACCGTTAATTTAAAATAATTGTATGAATATTAATTTTTTGGGAAAATCCGATTTTGTAATTTTAATTTTTCATTCAATTATATATTACATTTTTGAATTGTTTTGAACAAATGATTTCTTGTATATGCCCGATATACCAATCGTTCCGAGGAAAATCCTCCTCCAAAACCTGCGGACTCTTCATTGCTTTTCCGAGAACTCTTTTCATTCCATTCTCTTCCTCTGTCCTTCTGTTCCTTGGGCTAATCCGAAAACTATCAGAATCTGTGAGGGAGGACCGTTGGCCCCAGGAGCCCCTCCACTCATCTCCCTACCCTCTCTACCTCCCAGAACGACCACGTCCGCCCGTCGACTCCGGGGCAATCGACCGACCGGGGTTAAGCGTTCAGTTTCCTCGTACAAATTTGCATTTCTCTTCATTTGAAAATCTCTCCTTCTCTCCCTTCTCTCCCTTCCTCCCGTTCACTCTGTTTCCGTCTCGTCCCTGCATCCTTGCACTCCGCCTTCTGCATCTGCTGGGCTGCTGGACGTCGCTCGACCGTGCGCTCCGTCTCTCGCCCTCACGCGGTGCTCGGGCTCTCGGGGAGCCCCCAGTGGAGCTGAAAATTGGGCGCTTATTTGGGATTCAGTGAGCGGGGCACTGGGGACGGGAATGGATGCAGGACAGGGCGGGGAAGGAGAGCAGCAATGAGTAGTAGTAGCGACGAAGTAGGGGGAAAGTAAGCAGCGTTTAAACAGTAGTAAAGAGCGAGCGGACCCAGGGAAACCCTCGGCAAATGTATTTGAGAGGTAGATGTGCGATGGTGCACACGAGTACTGGCCGAGCCAGCCCAGGCGTGCGCAGTCTGTGCATGTGTGCGGGGGCTCCGTCCAATTTGGAATTGACTAAAAGTTCGGCCGGACTTCCGACTCTCATCACTTGGTGTTGTTGCTTGACGGGTTTCGAACAAATTCGCTGCTCTTATTGTCGGTGCCGTCAATAGAGTGGTCAAATTAAATAAATTTACATTCTCTACTTTTCGCACTGCCCCACGAGAGTCTGGAATAGAAGGGAAAAAGGAGGAATGTCCGGCTTTTTTATTTGGTTTTTTGCTCCGCAAGTAAATGTCTATTGAGTTGTGATCGCTCGCCCTCTGGGCACGGAACCGATCCGACCGGCGTCTCGCTGATTGATGCGCCGACCGCGCCCACTCGATTGCCCGCATCCGCCCGTCGATGGGCCCCGATGACCTCTGGCCGTCCCCCGAACCACCGTCCTGCGCGGCCTCCCGGCCCCTCATTAGCCGCAATCATGCCGAATAATGCGCAACAATAAATTCGTCCATCAAGCGCCGAGACGACGGGTGGCCGCCGAGGCTGCGGAGACGAACGCTGCACAATAGATAAATAAATAAGTAGGAATGGGCGAAAACAATACAGAAGAACAGAAGGAAAAACCAACACAACACAAATAAGTAATGTCCGCGCTTATCGACAGGGACGCAGGACGAGAGCCGTGTCCTTCGGACGTCCGGCACAAGCCTGAATTATTTTTGTGTATTTTTCTTCATTGTCATTGTCCCTGGCGGCCTTTGTTGTTGCTGCTTTAATGTTGATACTGTTATTTTTATTGTTGCTACTATTTTTCGTCATTTTTCCTATTACTCTTTGGCGCTTTGTGGCTATTGTTGCCATTGTTATTTTTTCTTGTTTTTCTGCTTTTTGTTACCGTGATTATTGCTCGGGTTCTCGTCATATTTGTCACGGTTCACTTTGTCCTCGAGGAGGCGCTTATTTCGTATTGTGTCATTTCCTCTCACCTCCCTTCGATTTTCTCGCTCCCTCCGCCATCGTTCGCCTTATTTGCTTCCCTACTCGCTCGGCATCCTCTGGAAAAATGCTCAGTCCGCGGCAGCGACAAGTGGGAGGGGAAACCTCTCGGAGTGATGAACGCAATCCTTGCCAGAGGGAGAGGAATGAAACAGAGTTCGTCGGAAAAGGAAACCTGGCATCCTTCGCCGCCTCTGAAGTCCCCGCGCGATCTTGAACGGCGGATGAATTTCGATACGCGACGCGATCCCGTCGCCCGGGCCTCTGCAAAACGCATCGAATTCCTTCCGAGGCCCCCGGTCCCGATCCCGGTCCCGGTCCTGAGCCGAATGTTAATGCGACTTATCGAAAAATGCTTCTCTCCGAAGACACGTCAGTTTTATTGGCTCAGCAGCGAGAACACCGCGACGCGTGTGTGGGTGTCGCATGTCCTTGGTGTAATAACGAGGAGGACGCGGGGCGGGGCCGTCGTAAAACGGCGGAACGCAACGTCGCGTAACGTGACGAGACGCCCCGGGCCCAATTGAGCGCACCAGCACGCGAAGGCGATTCCACAGGTCGGCGGGTGGCGGAGGGGCGCAAGAGGCCACGCAGATTAAGAACGCCATCGACCGGCGGCGGGCTGCGGGGCCGGCGCGGGAGCAAGACAATAAATCGGCGCAACGATGGCAAACACGAGCCGCCGAGCACAGGTGACCGACGGAGGGCCGGGGTAATGGCGGAGGTTAAAACTTTTAAAATTCCGTAAACCGACACATCCCACTCTCTCTCGCTCTCCGTCTCGCTCTCTCTATCCCACACACTCTCATTGACTTTTCCTTCTCCGTGCATTTCTCTCTCGCCCCCCTTCGAGCAGAACTCGATGCCTGCGATTTACTTTGTCATCGTGAGTGTCCGTCCGTCCGTGCGTTCGTCTGCCTGTGTGAGTGTACCGTGTGTCCGTGTGTGTGCCCTTCGTTCGTTGCTGTTGTTGCCACCTCAGCCGTGACGAAGTTCTCGCCAGCAGGAGGATTTTTACCGTGTGATTTTGCTTACTTTTTTAAAGTGAAAAATGATTGTAAAACGCTTCGACGACCCTCGGCGACGCCTCCTGGCCCTCCTCCACCCGGACGGTGATTTGTATTTCTTGTTTTTCTTTTTCGTCTCCCTGCTCCTCCGCCCCTTCATTGCCGGCATATTTTTAGTTGCTGCTCTGCGTTGGAAGACGGCTCGGATTCGAAGAGCAGGGACAGAAATCGACCTGCGTGCTTTTTAAAGCGTTGCCGGCTGCCTCCGCTCATGAATCATTTCGCTTGCAATGCGATTGGTAGCGTGACACGTTGCATATTATGGTGCTCTATCGTTGTCGTTGTTGTTGTTGTTCTTGTGCCAACGTGTCATAAACGCGGCGACTTCCTTCAATGTCCTTTCCTTCTCTCCCTTCAATTCCCCACGTCGGTCTGCCTTCCTCCTGCTTTTATTGTCTCATTTATGCGACTTTATTATGTGTGTCTCTGTCGCTGTGAGGGTGCGTCTGTATATGTCTGTGCGTTACTTGATGCTTATTTGAATTATGGGCTGTTGTTGTTGCCTTTTATGGCTACTTGTATTTTTACTTGTATTTTTACGACCTTTTGTGTTTTTCCATCCTGGAGTGTTTTGTTTCTTTCTTTTTTTTGTGTCTTTTGAGAATGCGGAAGACGAACAGAAGCGACGGAGTCGGAGTCGAATTCGAAGTCGTCGTCGCTGTCCGTGTATTGTTTATTAAGTTGTCTGTATTCTGATTGACTGCCAACGGAGGCGACAACAACAGCAACGCACAACACCGACACCAAACGCAACACCGGATGTTTTATTGACGACATCGTCAGTTCGTCTTCCGTGTCCCAAACGGCTCCTCTCTCCCCATTATTTATGTATTGTTTGGCTGTGGACACCCTGGCGTATGAGCGACATCCATTGATGGAAATATCTTCTTTCACAGCCGTAATCAGCATCATCGTCGCGTCATCATCGCCATCGCGTCATCATCGCCATCGCGTCATCATCGCCATCGCGTCATCATCGCCATCGCGTCATCATCGCCATCGCGTCATCATCGTCATTGTCAGCGAATGTATGACAGTATACGTATGTTAATGTTAACAGCCAGATCTTCGGTTTTAATGTCTCAGACGAGGGGAATTTTGCCTACGCGGCGTATGAGTGATTTTTTGTGTTTTCCTCCAATTCGAGTTTTATGCCTGTGTCCTGCAAGGCCGGAAGACTGCTCACTATCCGACTTTCCTGTTTGAAATAATATACATTTTTGTATGTTCGAAACTTTTTCTGGTGAAATTTGTGCGTTCAAATAAAACTAAAGTTCCAAGATTATAGTTTTCAACATTCTCCGCTCCTGAGGTATGTTAAATAGTCATGATCTGGAGCCTTAGACAACTACTGGCATGGACCTTAAAAACAACGATCTTCCGGAACCTGACATCGTTCGCCATGACGACGGCGACGAGACATTTAAACGACGATAATCAAAACGGACGCCGGATACAAAAACATTGACGTTGGAAACAGCAACAACGGGAATGGAAACAACAACAAGAACGGAGCAAAATGCACCAACAACAATGGAAACATTATCAATAACGAAAGCAATTGAAACAATAACAATATCAATGAACATAACAACAAATATAAAGATAAACATAATCATTTGCGTTCCACTCGATTGGCGTTCGTTCGAACGCGAACGCAAACGCAAAGGCGAACTCCGAACAACCGTTACATTGTGGCAAAACAAAAACTTGGCACCACTCGTCCAACGAAGCCATGGGTGGCGTAGAGAGAGCGAGGGAGAGAGGAGTAGGTGACGGCCAAAAGAGCGACTCCAAAATTGCCTCGCAAATTGCAAAATTAAACAACTAGAGAGAGACAGACACAGGGCGTCGAAGGGGTCAGAGGGAGAGAGAGAGAGAGAGGGGGGGAGGAGAGTCGAAGAGAAAATAACGGGAGTACTGTGCTAGTTGGCAGCACCGCAGACAGACGTGTTTGTCTCTTTCCCACATGCTCACGCGAGTCCTCGTGCCCGCGGCCACCGTAGACGAGGCGACGCCGTCGTCGACGCCGTTGACGACGACGATGACATCGGGAACGGGGATGAAGGCAGTGGGACGATGGGGGAGCGAAGGGCGGCGGGAGGGAAAAATCAAAATATTTCCGTCTGCATTTCACAAGTCACGTTGCAACAATCTCGAACGTTGGCAACGCCGTGAAATGCAGCTGAAATATGCATGGCAACAACTTTTGACATGAAATGCAACAAAATTTTCTAAAACCGCACAATAACATGAACAACAAAAACTGCAACAACAACAATTTGCAATAGCAACTAAACCATGAATCGTTATACACATACCGTGAAGAACCAGCAACAACCATGAGCAGCAACGAAATTCGCTAATTTGTTAGACAACCCGAGCTCACGTCGCTCACAGAAGGAGCTCGGCGCGGCTCCCGACCGGAGAAGGAGCGGGCGAGAAGCAACGGGACGCAGAACGAGGGCCAGGTTGCGGCTGGTGGGGCTGAGGGCGGAGGTGCGAAGGCGGGCCGAGGACGGGTGGCCGACGGTGCGGCTGCCATCGTGCGGTTCATCGAAAATTCACTCACATTAGGGCGGCCTCCAGGGCATCAGACGCGGAGGGAGGGGCGGACGGTTACGGGTGAGCGGAATCAGTTGCAGTGATTGGTTAGGACTGGAGGGGATTCGCCGCCGTCCTTTCACAATGCACTGGCACGGGTTGTTAAAGTCAATAAATTGTTTTCGTTGGCCACAACAATGTTCATGTAATTAGAAACTGCTCTCGCTTCATTCTCCGGGTCTAATTGAATGCATTCACCGAGGATGCACCAAGGCGAGTGCGAAATCCTCGGAGTTATTTGCAGAAAGATTTCGATTTCGTGATTGAACATGGTGTTCCCGTACTTCTCAGCTAAACTCCTGATTTTCCACGTCCGAACTCCGCACTTTCCGAACTCGAGAAAGTCGATAAACTTTCCCGCCCGCGTTCCGGCCAAATGTCTTCTCCGCCGATCGTTCGCCGGTGTCCGAAGGGTTTCTTCGACTTACGATCTTAATCGCAGACCATGAATTATTAATTTCGACATCCAGACTATTATAAAGCCGACCTCCCTTCCCGCGTCTCCTCCTGGCTCTCTCCGTCTGTCTGCCACTGCCAGTTATTGGTGCATTGGCACGTGTGCTTCTTCTCCACCTGACTCCTCTCGGGACGATGCCCTGATTGATGAAAACTTTCACAGGTGGTGGTGGCGAAGCCGGGGGAGGTCGGGGTGTTCCTGGTATTGTTGCGAGGCAGCTCGAGAAGGAGAACCTGGACCTGCCGTTCCAGCCCATGACCTTTGCGTGACCTCTCTCTCGGACTCTCTCAGGATGAATTGCATGAAGCGAACTTCACAATGCTTACTGGCTCTCGTTGATTCGACGGTTTGTGCCGCGGGGCAGGAGGAAGGGGAGACCGTGATTTCACCTGAGATCCACTGAAGGTTGCTCTGCGGCGCCCTGTCAGGATGTTTCGGGTCTGGTCCTCTCGAATGCCCCACGGACAGTGCAAACATTTGCACCGCAAATGACCTTGCCTCAGTCCTTATCGTTCTGAGCCCGTTTGCTCACGTCTCCCGCTCTTCCGCTGCCGTCCATCTTTCGGCGCTAGGGCAACTGCCCCGGTCGCTTAACCTTCACCTGGACGCCTGGAGCGCGCCAGTCCTTCGTCGGCTGGTGGGGGTGATGAGAGGGGGCGTGGGGAAACTCTCCACTTGAGACGGGGCGGAGGAAATGAAAAATTAAAACTCCTCGGGAATGCCAAAGAACAGTTCGAGAGGAATTCCGACTTAAAGTTGTCCTTAAGCGTTGCCAACTTTGCCAAGCGAAACGGGATCGACGGCGACGGGCCACAGATGGAGGCAGCGAGAGAAAGAGAGATGGGGACGACATCGGATGGAGAGCAAATACTTGGAATCTTTGAATCTCAAGGAGGACGAGCGAGCTTTAAAACGTTGCCGCCTCGGCCGCCGCTCAACTCTTTCTCTGGAGCATTTTTGCCCCGAACTTTGTCGACGAGTCCGGCGAGTGTCCTGGAGGAAGGATTCTTCGTCTTCCTCGCTTCTGGTGTCTTTGAAGTTCTGCTCCTGCTCCTTGTCAGGTTCTTTGTGTTCTTCATCTTCTTTGTCTTTTTCGGTCCTTCCTTTAAAACTTTATTTTCTCTTCCCTTAATTTCAAATAATTATTTGAAGCCGACTCGTAGACGCAGTCTTAGATTTTTTTCATTCCTTTAACTTTGGTTTTTGTTTTTCGCCGTTTCCCCTTTTTTCCCCGTGTCCATTCTTTCCGTCTCCTTCATTATCCAGCGCTGCTGACTCTACGGGAAGTTTGGGAAATTTTCGTTGAAAAGATTCCAACAGTGATAAATTCATTAAAAAATTCCTCCGGGCATTTCTGTGACCGAAGGTGCGGAGAGGACAGAAAAAGAGGAAAAGGCAAAGGGAGCATGAGCAGAAGGGCGGGGAGAGCAGGAGATGGCTTCTAATAAAAGCGCCTTTTAATTATATTTGGCCAGTGGAACCGGAGACTTGCAAAAGACCAACAAATTTGACCTCTTGTTCGGCTTCTTGGGGTGCCCTCCATAACCTGGATGAGTTGGGGTTGGTTTGGCTTCTGCAGGTTGACAAATTTGACAACCCGACAATGTCGAGGATGTCGACGAAGCCGTTTTTTATTGCGCTTCCGCTTCCGGTGAAGAATTTTTCAAGGGGTTACAGCCGTCTTTGTCCGCAGAGGACGAAGCACAGCAGACACAAGACCGCCAGTAATAATATTTGTAAAGTCGATAATTAATTAATTTTCCGCGGCAACCACCTGGCCATCGTCGAGCCAGGTGAAGCCCAACGAGTTCCTCGCATTTTCCACGACTCACGCACACCACAGGGCCAAGAGGGAAAGGCTTAAATGGCCATCTGATAGGGCCCAGAACGGAAGCAGCTCCGAACCCACGTCGGAAATGCTATTCAGGTGGAAGATCGCTAATTGATTTCCCACAAAAACGGTGCTAACTTCGAGATTCTCGACACCTTCGATGGAAGAAGGTGAATCAAATTGGCTGATTAATTATTCGCAAATTTATGGGAAATTAAGTGGGGTCGGAGTTGGTGGGGGCTTCAGGTCATCAATAACGATAGTGGGTAAGTCGGGTCTCAAGTAAAAAATCACCTTGAAGTGTTCGTGTTTCTCAAGTCGAAAGTTCGTCCTTCGCCCTTTCGATTGGCAGACTCCCGGCTGGTTTTGACGCCAAGGAACCCCGTGTTCATGGGCCGTGAGCAAAACTACTCCGTTATCGATCTAATGTTCTTAGTTTTCCGTCATCTCCTCTTTGTCTTACTGTTTTCTTGTTGAGCCCCGGACGTGGATGGAGATGACGTTGTTGGGGTTTATAATGTTGTTGTCCTCGGGGTGCTTGTTGTAGTGGGTGCTGATGATGAGGGTGATTTCGGTGTTGTTGCTGCTGTTGTAATATCCTGCAGCGCATTTGTTTCGGTTGCGAGAAGCTGTCGAGCTCACAACTGAGAATGAAAAATTTAACATCTCCAGAATCTGTCACAAATTCGTTCCCGAACAACGAGGGCCAACGAAGCGGTGAAGGCGAAAGAGTGTGAGAGAGACGGACGAACCGACAGCTCGAGCATGCAGCATCCTCGTGGCATCGACAACCCTGAGCCGTTACATCACCTCGGGCCGTCCGGGCCGGGTCGGGCCTGTCAAGCAGACACTTTTCATAAGTTTGCATTTGACATGATTTCGAAACCGCTTTCTCTCCCTTTCGCCTCTCTCTATGGCTCTCACTCTCTCAGTCACTCTTTTCCTCGCACTCTAGCTCGTTACATCGCCGCCTCTCTGTCTTTGCGGATGCTTCCGCCGTATCCTCATGTGGTGGTGTTGGTGTCGGTGTTGCCGAGATAACAATTTCAAAGTGGAATTCAGGACATGAGACGGAGATGGTGACGTCGAGGCGACGTCGAGGCGAGGAAGTGCTCGGAGTGCTGGGGATTTCATTCATTAGCAGGAATTAGAAAAGCAAATAAATTTCAATGGCAACTCTGAATATTCGCAACATTACTCTTAGGGAAATCGTGCTGAACTTCGTTTGAGTTCGGGTGCGAATTTCCGAACATTTCGACGAGGACGAGATGTTCCCGGAACCCCACAAAAACTCCAGCACCAAAATCGAGGATATTAGCCACGTTCGCCCGAGTTTCACTCAAATATTTCACTGCGCCTCCCCACAAGAGTTCGACAGTGATAATCACACGTTCGATGCGGGAATAACATATGGCAACGTCTCAGGAGGAGCCATCGAACAAGTGAGGAATTACCTCCAATCGAAGCGACGGAGCTGTGCCCATCACTGTCAGGAGCCTGGCTCGGGACCGAAGTGTCGAGTGGCGGGTGTGTGGAAAGATTTATGTGCAGAGGGTTCGAATCGAATCTTGCGAATCTCCGACTTGACGTGGAATAAAGTCATCTCCATTCGTCTGTTCGTTTATTTAATTAATCTTCGAGAGGGGCCCGCACCCCAGACAACGCCAACGAATCCGTAAGAAAGAGACGTCCGACTCAGCAGGACACGTCGCACCACCCGTTGATCGTCGATCACATGACGAGGGCCGAGAGCGCTCGGGTCCCTCTCACCGCATGTCAAATCAAAATGACATTAAATCATCGTTATTAGCATTCGACGGGGGACTGAAGGACTGAAGGACACGTGCCCACTGCGCTCTCGTCCTTGGATCCTCGTCCTGCCAGCGTCTGGCATCTGGAATACATTTTCCCAAAGCCACAGACAAAAGAGAGTCGAGCGAACGGGTGGGGGACTGAGGAGGGGCCGAGGGCCGAGATCGCAAGGACAAACACAGCTGAGGCAAATTCCCAACGAGGAGGGAGCGAGCAAAAGAATGCCGGAGAGCGAGAAAATGTCGTTGATTGAAATCGTTGCTGATAAATCCGTCGTTTGACACTTCATTATGGAGGCCGGAACAGCAGCAGCGGCAGCGACAACAACACCCGGCAGCAAATCAATTTCGCATCCCTCACGCACGCCGTCTGTCCAACCGTCTGTCTGTCTGGGTTTGTAAGTCTTTCCCTAGGCCCGGGGGAAATCGTTGCCTAAATGTCGTCGAGGATTGTACAGCAACAACAAGCGAACAGTCGGCAACATCGGAACCGCAGTAGAAAAACGACGACGACAACGACGAGTGCGAAGCAATCACGACGGTGGCGAAGCGGAGGACAGCGAGCGAGGGAGACGGCATCATCGTCTGTTACGCAAATTAATCGATTGTCTGCTTCTGCGAAATTCCTGCTTCCGATTCATTTTGATTTGTGTTTGTCTTCGGCTTGATTTCCTCCTCCTTGGCATTCGTCCGCTGTGTCCTCTTCTTGTCTTTTGCTATTTAGTGCCCACCATCTTCCTCTCGCTCGTCGATGGCGCTGTCGCTGCCGCTGTCGCCGTCGGACGAGAAGCAATTTCGTTAAAATGTTTCTCAAATCCTTCGCGGAAGTCGCAGAAGTCCGTAAGCCGTGGCGTAAACATTCGACAGAGAGCCGCTGCGATAGACAGAGTAGCGAGAGAGAGAGAACGAGATAGGGAGAGACAGAGATCGATGGTTGCCCGGAACTACAAGTGTGGAATGGCTGTTAAATGGTTTAAAACTCGAGCCGTGTCGAATGGGAAATGATGCTGAACTCTTCACGAAGGGAATTCGAATTGATGAAGTGCGAAAATTCCGATAAATTTTCACTGGGTCACGACAGTGGACAGACAGACGAGAATGGGGCATAAAACGAGAGAGAAGGAGGGTTAAAAGCAGAACGCAGGGAGTTAGTTAGCGGTTCACATGAAGGACTAACGTACTGATGATTGGGGAATTGTCACTCTTATACGAAAAGTGTAATTAGTGAAATGTATTTGTAGTCATTACAGGTGGTGATTATTGTGTTTCGTGCATGGAGACAATTCTGCTATTTCGGGATGAAAGAAACTGCAAGTCGGAGAATGAGAGCTTCGACCCCAAGCCCACTAGTACTAATGACCATCCACAATCCACCCCAGGGACTAAAGGCCTGCCCCATTAACGACGCCCCGCCGCCACCCCGAGGGTGCCCAACTTCTGGGCTCTCCGAAACTCTCCTGGCAACATCTCAAGTGTTGACCCATTAATATTGATGACAGAATTACGAGCGCCGAACACAACGACCAGATGATCTAATTATTTTGTTGCGTTGCGAGCGAACATTGCCACAGAAACCCACTTACACGCAGTCTCGCCCATGGACCTCTGCCTCCCACCCAACGCGGGCACACGTAATTGTGCTCTACTTATGTCGTCCTTCTCGCAATTGCCTGGTCTTCGTCCTTCGTTCGTGGTCCTTGGATCTGAACACATGTGGCTCGGCTCGTCTCGGCTTGGCTTCGCCTAATCGATGGATGGATGGCTTTCTAGAGCAAAGTGTAGCGTTAGTGGAGGCTTCCGTCACGTCCGATGGGAACGGACGTTCCAGGGCCGCTCCATCTGTCTGTCTGTGGGTCGGTCGGTCGGTAGGTGGGAGGCAGGATATCTGAGGCACGACAACGTTTGGCCGGCCTCGGGTGGACACAAAATTCCGGTTCATGGTCTTATCATAAGGAACAAGTGTTGGATTTCCCGATGTTCGGAGGACATGCCTGATAATTATTGTGACATATTTTGACCACATCAACCCAACAACAACCCTAGACTTCATGAAGGTCCTTGTACACGATGATGCTGAAGATGATGGTGGCAAATAAATCACAAGATTGTGCTCGAAATCTCAACAAGAACACGCGTTGGGAAAATTCCTTCACATCTAAAATTATGTTCCCTTGATTGACATGTGGTTTTTCGAAATATCCATCGATTAGAAATATGAGAAACTCTCTATTGAAGTTCGTGTCGAGGGATGATAAAAGTGTGAATAATTTGGCGTAGAGAATTCCGCCAAGACCACAAGAGTCTGCAGAATTTAATTACGAAAATTTATAAGATCTGGATAGGCTGATTAAAATTCAATCACGAATCCAGGAGACGAATTAATTGTTGTCCTTACATTGAGGTCTTCTCGTTTCCGTCGACGAGCCTGGAGATGTGTGCGTGTCATCGTTGGGTGTTTGTGCGACTAAGATGTGTATAGAATTCATCCAACACGTAATCCTTCCATGTGAATTTCATCAAGATTCGTTGACATTCTTGTTATTATGGTCCCCGTTGCCATTGTTGCTGATGTTGCCGTTGCCGTTGCCGTTGTTGTTGCTTTGCTTCGGCGATCCTTGTTCTCTGATTCACCATGGAATTTGCTGTCATCGTCAATTTGTGTTCATTTCGTGTCGAATGAGTGTCGTGTGTTGAATATTTATAGGAATCTCTCACTCGTCTCCTCCTAGCGCACACAGGGACATGCGTATGTCTGTGCCTAGACAGATCTCGGTGGACTTGTCCCGGATGCACGTCCTTCGCACCAATTCAATCGCATGAAATGTCCGGTGACAACTTCCGGCAGCAACAGATAATTGTTCTGGAGTGGCTTGTCGCCAAGTGAGGAGACCATTGTTGGATAGGTCGAGGGAAAGGGGGACGTCTGGGTGGAGTTTGACTACTGGGTGCTGTTGACGTGGGTGGAGTCGACCAAAGGGTCGGTCGCAAAGTGTTGCCTATAATACATAATAATTTATATTATTTATACTAATTTTATTCTAGTGATATTTGAGAAAATTTTGTTCGTTTAAATGACTGAAGTTTTTCTCACATTGTCTTCCCTTCGTCTCTTTCCAGTGTCAGCCACCAGCAACCTAATAGCCAAGCACGAGCCGATGTTCATCTCGCGGTCGGAGACATTCAAGTTCGTTTCGGGCGAGACCATCGTGTTGCCATGTGAAGTCGCCAACACCGGTGAGTAGCGGGGCGGGAGCTCGACGCGGGTGGGGCTGATGGGTCCACGAGGCGGTCTCTTCCACCTCTGAGTGCGGCCCCGAAATAAACAACCCGAAACGCTCAGATAAACACCGACACTTGCCGCGAAGCGTTGGCACAAAGCATTCAGAGCGAGGGGAAGAGAGAGAGGGAGCGGCGGAGACAGTGAAAGCAAGGGAATAATGGAGAACCTTCTCGGGTTATCGCCATTCAAGAGCGCTGAGCGCGGACAAAGGGTGCTCAGAGGACGGACCGCATGTGGCGAAGGACGGTGATTGAACGAGCGAGCGGCTGGCGACCGACACGAGGATCACTTGCTACGTCCTTCGCGGAGAAGGAGAAGGAGAGGGCCGTGGTTGGCGAGGCGGAACTCTGCAGATGAGTTGCGTTGTGAAAATCATACTGATTGCACTTTGGACAGAGAGACCGTTTTGGACCGTGAACACACCTGGCCTACGGCAGGGAACATGTTCATTCCTTTTTCTACCTTCTCTACCCTTCCTAAATTTCTCCCATGCCTCTCCCCCACCTGTCCCTGCCTCTCTCGTCCTCAGCTCTGGACTCGTAATCTTCGCCTTTGACTTCAAGAATCGTTTTCACGACCGCAGTAAACTGTAAAAGGTTAATTGATTGGGTTTTGACGCTTCTCATTTATCGGCAGTGCCGAGAACCTCCGTCCACCCCCCTCGGGATCGCCCTCCCCACGTCGTCGTTCCGAAGCCCACGTGCCCTTGAAAAAAATCTGATCTAAACCGAATTGACGGTAAATTCGCCGAAAATTGGTAGAACCGTCTTGTGAAAAGCAAGCAAAGTAAACAATGCGAAAAGCAAAGGATTCCAAAAAAGGAACCTGCTCTCCTTCCTTCCTTCCTTCCTTCTACGGCCGACGAAGCCGAAAAATAAATAAATTTCCTCTTGGCGAAAATGAAAAAATCGCTTTTATGAACGTCATCAATTTTTAACGAATCAACCGCAGACTTGGAGCCTGGGGCCGGGGGGTGTGCGAGCCTGTCGGAGTCACGTTGTCGAGAGTTGGCTCAGCCAGGCATAAAAACGCAATTTTTTAGCGGGGCGAGCGACAGACGGAGTGCAGGAAGGGGAGCCACAGGGGGAAGCGGGTGAAGTCTTTAATTTTTCAGAGTAGCTCCTTGAGATTGGCATACAAAAATACATAAAATGAGAACGTGATGCGCAGGTGATTTGTGGGGGATGAGTTGGGCTGAAGCGAGAAAGAGCCGGGGAGCTCGAGCTGCCTCGAAAACAAATTAAATGAAATCTCGAGGAAATACTTGCGCAGGCTGCCAGGACGAAGCGCGAAGGGAGGGGCGGAAGGTAGAGGACGACAACAGGGTAAACAGCGTATGACGAATAGGTGGATTCTAAGTCGTATAATGAGATGACGGAAGATTAGAGCGAACGAGACGAAAACAGAGATGAAAGCGTGGAAACCAGGAATTCGCGGAGCGAGAGGGATGGGTCACAAGTAGTCAAAAGGTGGAACGAGGCGGTTTGTAGGAGAGAAACGGGGAGCATATATTAAAAAGCGAAAACAGCAGAGATCTTATTTTAGAGAAAGGGGGAGAGGAAGGGCAGGGGGCTCGTGCTCGGGATGAAGTGAAATCGAGATCTTCGTCTGTTGAATCCCGCTTCTCCGTCGACTGACACGCCCGTGTCTACTGTGTATGTGTAAATGAGGCATTTGTGTGGGTCTGTCTGTGTGTGTTTGTGTTTCTTTCTCGAGTCTCTGTTGCTTAATAATTTATTTTTGGCGCTCCACAAGTCACTGCTCCTGCCCACCATTGTTTGCCTGACAAATATTTGCGCAATCTCACTCGTGCACTCTTTCCAACAACCTTACGCTCTGGCCGCCCTCCCTCCTTCCTCCCTCCCTCCCTCGCGCTCTGCCTGTCTCTCTGCAGTCCTCCGTCGCCCGTTCTGTCGATTGGTTTTTATGTTTATTGACTCAATGGGTCTTTGAGAGGAGTTTCGACAATTCACAAATATTTGTCAGCAGGGCGAAGTCGAACAATCGACAAACATTTCGCTCCGGCGATCGATCAAAACTCTGAGCCACGACCAACCGAACGGGGTCGGGCTCGTGGTCGTGGTCGTTATCGGCAGGGCAAGGACGACTGCCAGGAGCAGCGGGCAGCAGCATTCAATCAAAGTCCTCCAGCAGCTTCTCGGGGATCGAGAGCGATTTGCCATTCTTCTTATGGCCATTACTTCTCGACACGTTGTTGCTGCCGGCCGCCCGGCACAGCTTCTTCGCTCTCCCTTCCTCGTCTGCGTCGTCCTTTCGCCGCTTCTTCATCCGCCATGTCGCCATCCTTCTTCTTGCTCGCTGGTCTGGTTCTTCTTCTGCGTCGCCGTCGTCGTCGTCGTCCTCCGCGTTATCGTCCGGCGCTTCCGGTTCCTCCTGCATGTGGTAGTTGTTGCTGGGCACGTGGCGCTGGACACAAGGAGACATGAGAAGTCGCTGGTAATGACACAGTGAACCAACAACAACAACAGCAACAACGATGACCACGACAACCTCCCGAGCAACAACATAAACAGCACTTAAGCAAGAAGGAACAACAGCCTACAAAAAAACCCACGTCTCCCGGTGCTACTGAGACGAGTGAAATAACGAAACAACAGCACAAGCAAGAACATCGAACAGGACATGAACAGCAGCAACAACAAGATTAGCAACAACTACAACAACATGAACCGCAATGAAAAACATCGGCAACAACAATGGAAAACATGTGCAATAAGTAAACCGCAGAACGCCTCAATTTCCGGCGTTTGTCTGGAGGAAGCCTAGAGCACACACACACGTGCACACATACAACCCACTCACACGCATATACACATCCTTCCTTCCGTGAAGAACTCAAGTGTCTGATCGCTGCAATAGGCAAACATTTCCTGACCTCGCGCTGAGGCGGAAATGCAGAAAAAGCTTGAGTGGGACGGGCGGAGGCCAGGGAAAGGACGGACAGACCGACCAAAGGCTAGACAGACCGACAGCAAGGCAGACAGAAAGACAGCCGGGAGACAGACGGTGAGCAGCCGACGGTCGCCGAGAGAGGCGGCTACGACCACTCGATAGAGGGACAGCCGGAGGGCGGACAAGAGGGCGGGCTGCAGGGCGAGTCACTGAAGGCGGCGCGGTCTGGGGGAAGACAGCCCTCAGCATGGACAGAGGCCAACCCGTAGACGGACCAGCGCAGACGGACGGATGGACGGACAGGCCTCCTGCATTAAGGGCCTCCTTGGCAGGATGAATAGCCATCGGTGTAGTTTTTGGCTTAAACTGGCTTTTACACAAATGGCTGAATGTTTCAGCAATGCTAAGTGTTGTGTACACGCACCGACACACCCACACACATGCACACAGTCGCAGGCTGCAGACTGCACGCCCGACATGCTGCTGGTCTCTAAAATATATTGCATTTCGGCCGATATAATAAGATACTGGCCAAAGATAAACGACGTTGTGGTCGAGCCGCAACGGCGAATATTGCTTTGGCCCACTACAATCGGGGGGGAGACTGCCGTACAGACGGAAAGAGCGGGTGAGCGGGAGGGGCAGAGAAAGCCAATATAACACAGAACTAGCTGAAGGCTACTTTTTGCTCCCTGAGAAGTTTTACTTCGCCTTCGTCGTGAGCTGAGCTCTTGGAATGTTTTTAATTAAACGTTTTCGGGGTTTTCTGTCGAGTTCTTTTCGCCTGGCCGTCTTCCTCTGGACTCCGCATTTGCATATTCTCACTGTTTCGGCCATTGCTTCTGCCGTTCAACACATCTGGAGGTTTAAGTTGTTTTGCAGTTGTTTTCCTGCCTGACTTCAATCTTCTTTCATTTCTTGTCCGAGTCTCTGGTGATGATAATAGTTTCATTACCGCACATGTTGCCAAGGTTTCCATTACTCCGTCTCGCCCAGTGTACTTCTTCCATCTATCTCTTTCAATGTTTACCCTTTTCTCTATACCTGAACTTATTTCATTCCGGTTGCTTTTTTCGAATACATTTGACCCTATTTTGGATCAGCGACCCTTTGCAAATCAATCATCAGTTCAGAGAATTTTTTCTCGATTCTATTGTCTTCCTGTCGCTTCTATTTTGTTGTGCATTGTCCTTAATTGGTAAAACATACTGAAATATCTAAGAAATATCTCTGTGAAAATAAAGTCTAAAAATAACAATTATCAAGTGAAAGTCGGAAGGATCTGCTATGAGAATTATGTTCATTGATTTTATCTTATCTAGCTTCCCTACCAATATCATTTTCTTTGTTCTCATCTTCCTCTCCTACTGTTCTCTCGGAACTTTTGAATTTTCGAATTCTGGAAATTGTGGCGTTTGTTACGAAACATGAAGACATTCATTACTGCTTTGTATCAATTCATCCAACTATTACGTGCACAATAGTCTGGGAAATGGGCCTTCATTAGGCCCTTTGGTTGTTGCTGTCGTACTCAATCCGTATCACAGAAAGTTCTCTCGGCTATAATGGGGGCAGGGAGGGGGTGCTGAGATCGATAGAGGCTGAGGTGAAAAGAACTGAGCTGTGGAAATTGAGAGCACGGAGCATCTTCTCGTAATTGAAGCCACAAATTTTACACACATACACAGAACATACAAACAATATTTGGGACGCGGCATGGCGAGAGGGAGATAGTGGGAAATAGAGACCGAAGGGTAGGGAAAATGGCTCGTGAAACAGAAAATTAAAAGCGTGACTCACGAGGTAGTCGGTCGCAATTCGCAGGTGGAAGCGGGTGAAGGGGCGGGTTTGAGGGAGACGGATGGGGAAAGTTTTTGGCACGGCGAAGAAATAAATTTAATTATTTTGGTGTCGCGTACAGCGAGTCGATTTCAATTCAATGAGCCAGCGATAGGCCTGCTAGGGGGTTGGACAAAGAGGTGGTGGGCGGGAAGATGAAGGCCGTTTCACTCAAAGCAGCCTCGAGCGTTTTCAATTAGGGCGGGTGCAGGATGTGTAATAAATATCTGCCCACTATACGGATCCCATTTAAATGGATTTTCCTCTGTCTTGTTCGCCCTGAATCCATTCGCCAGAGGAAATCTCTTATCCGGGTATTTTTATCCACTGATTCCAGTATTTGCAATATTTGTATCCATATTTTCAACTGAATTCCGATTCAGCGAATCTGGAATTAAGTGTGATTCTCGTTCTTCACTCCATTTGCGTGAATTGAGATCATCATCGCCTCTCGTGTTTAATTAAAATTCGCGTCGATTGAGAAGAAAAAGAGAAGGAGGGAAAAACCCAGAGCTGAAAGCAGATCATTAACGTGGAGTTGTACTCAAACAATCAATGGGAAGAAGCGAGTTCTCGATAGGATAAAATATTGTAAATTGCAAATTTGTAACCACCAACACAAGCCCTCACACACACCCTTGTAGATGAGTGTAAATACCACCACCCACACACCATCAGCGATACAAACGTATTTGTTTATGCAAACACAAATTCTATTTGTGTGATAAAAAGGAATCCTGATGAGAGCCACGACAGGTAGACAGTGATGGCCGGGGAAGACAGAACGAGCGTGGGGAGCGGAAGCGTCAGAAACAGCTCGGGCTGGAAAGAGGCAGACCGAGAGAGATAGATAGAGTGAGAGAGAGAGAGAGAGTCTAGTAGGACGCTTCAAACACACCTCGAAACCCCGGAAATCGAAGCGAGCGTTCCATTTGATGTGCGACGGATTGTCAATGTATGCGTCTGCCTGTCTCGCTCTATCCGGCCACCCCCCCCCCCCCCCTTCCGCGCATCGACATATGGAAGAAGCAATTCGTGTGTCGTTGGAGTGCGACAGACGTCAGGACATCTGCATAAAATTGCTTCATATAAGGGAACAGGGAGCGCGAACTGAATCCATCTAATGCAATCAGCAGACAGATCGACCGAAGGAGAGGTGGGGAGGGAGAGCGAGAGCGAGAGAGCGAGCGTCCTCTTTGCAATTATATTGCGAATGTTTTTCGAGCTGAACCTTTCATTATGGCTCATCGTGTGGGGCTGCGGGCGGCCGAGGACGGGGACGGGAACAGGGACAGGTGGAATACATGATTATCGGGAGTTTAGATGTGCGAGTGTGTGTGTGTGTGCGAGGTTCTGAAGAGCGTGTGTGTGGGCGGGCGAGGAAAGTATGTGGTTCAACAACCGCTGGGTCCCACCAACAACGTCTCCTCTTTCACATATTGACGTTAATCTAATGTTGTTATTGTTGTTGTTGTTGCTGGCTGTTCTTGTCGCTGATAAAGTTAATGATGTGGCCGCTGCTGCTCTCGATGGCGATGATGACGATGAGCTTGAGCTGGTTGTTGTTGTTGCTCTCGATGACTTGCCTGTCTGTCACCGCCGATGCCGATCACGATGTTCCCGCCGACGTTTCTCATGGATTTTGATGTCGATAACGCGATTTCGCTGTTAGTCATGTTGCTCTTGTTGTTGCTGTCATTGCTGCCAACGTGTTGACTTTGTTGTTGTTTTTGTCTTTATTGTCTCTTTACCGCTGTGGAAGCCGTCGATCTTTATGCAAATGGAGTTCCTTGTAAAGCGAATGTTCGTAAAAAAAACTTCATCGCCAACATTTTATTGCTGATGTTGATGTTGGCCATTGTTGTTGCTGTTGTGGTTGTTGACGTCGTCGTCGTCGTTTTCGCTGTTGTTGTTGTTGGTGTTTCTGTGGCTCTGCCCTCGCTTCAGGTGAGCGATGGGAGTCTGCGACGTACTAAGGCGAGGAACATTACGCAAAATACAGGGAGAGAGTGAGAGGGAGAGAGAGTGAGAGGGGGGAGAGAGGCGAACGGCGGACTGCAAGAGCGTGGAGCGTGGAGAGCGAGGGCCAGACGAAGTGCTTTCGACAACTGTTCGAAGGCTTGTTGTCTTCAGGTCGACCACCTGCCTTGTTGCTGTTGACTCTGACATCGACCTCGTTGGTGCTGCTGACGTCGACGGTGTTGTCGACGAGTGCTTGTCAGTCGCTCGCCACGGCCCCTGCCCTCGAAGCCCCGGCGCACGAGTCAACGCCAGACGACGCCAAGTTCGCGAGTCTCGCGCGATGGAGGCGCAGAATTAAGAGGAAATTTTATTCGAAATAAATAAATATATGCATAAGCGAGTCCTTTGGTGGCTGCGCCCCGTCCCTGTCGAGGTCGTCGCGGGCCTGGAACAGCACATGTCGGAGGCGGTTCCTTTCGGGGTGGCTGAAATGCAAATTGACATTTGCCCCCGCCCTCCACCTCTAGCCCCCCATCTCACCTCACGGCACGGCGACGCCAAGAGACGCGAAATTGATTTTCTAATAAATTGAAATGCGAAAAAGAACTTTTAATAAATTCGCAAACAGCACCTCGATCCCTTCCACTCCACAGAACCCCACCCACCCCCTGAACAGCAGCAACAGCACCTAGGATGGCGACAGCAACTCGCTCCCACCGTCCCTGTCGCCCTCGTCCTCGTCGCATTCATGCGAATTGCCGTTGGGAAGCTCAATTATGTCGGCGGCTCTGTGTCTCTGCCTGAGTGTCTGGGTGGGTGGGTGTGCGAGGGCCCGAAGGTGCGGCTGGCGCGGGTCGTGAAGGGCGGGGGTTAAACGGAAGCTCCACTTCATTAGCGCACATAAACAGGGCTGATCCCTGGAGTGCGGGGGTTGGCGGTGGAAAATTGAAAACGCCTTGAATGAGTTCCATCGCAAAGGAAGCCACTGATTAAGGATTCCGAACACCGCACACCTACCCATACCACACGCACACACACACACGCCCATCCCTGACACTCAAACACGCCGATCCAACCCGACCCTCGTCTCCCTCCCACCCAGGCCGAGGATCTTCGAGATATGCACCTAGAGGATGTCACTCGCTGACGATGGGATCTCGAGCTCGAGAGGCAGCCGGGGAATAAGAGGGCCGAGGAAAATGGGAACGAGCGAAGGCGACATTGTGAAGCGAGGACTCTTCGAGGATGTCCTCCATCGACGTGGCCTTGCAATTGATGACGATTTTGTTGACAGGACCAGCAGCAAGTGGGAGTCCTTTCTGTGACTGTTGGCGAGAGTAAAGGCACCCGAGTTTGAAGGAGAGCCGAGGGATCAGAGAGTAACTGATGAAGTGCGAAGGTTCGTTCAATCAGCAGGAGGCGCGGGGGGCGATGGTGATTGGAACGGTATCGAGAGCACGACGACTGGGGCGCGGAGCCAGTGGAGAGAGGGAAGGATAATCAGTTGTAGACATCGGATTGGACTTCATCTGTGGTTGAGCGCTTGTAATAACTTATCGATGTGATGACTTCTGGCATCAGTCCAGCAGAGAAACAGGGAGGGAGGGAAGGGAAGGTAGGGAAATGCTCATCGAAATGTGGAGCCAGCTGCCGATGGAGTCGCGTCAAAGACAGAAGACGGCACAGACAGACGCTTCTCTACACTCATGTGCTTATTAGTCGCTCGATGAGATTTGCAATCAAACCGCCGATGATGAGATCTACACGAGGATCACCCACGCTCTTAGAAGCGACAGTGCGCCAGTGGGATTCACGTCTCCCCTTGTCAGCTGACCTGCGAGGTCCCTCAAGTGGCCTTCCATGGCGAATGGGTGGAGTTGACGAAGTGAACAGGGGTGGGAGAAGACTCAAGTAAGAGTAAAGTCCACACTCGGGACTCGGCTGAGGCTCTCCACGTCCTGGCCACGCCAACACAGCACCGCAAAGCCAACGGCCAAGGCAGAGTAGAACCGTTGAAGGAACAAGCATGCAGTCCAAGTGGCCCGGTCCTAATGAGCTCAAGTCGGGGTGCGGCGTCGTCCTGCGAGGGGAGGGTCGACGGACGAGGATCCCAGGAATAAAACGAGCGAAAAATAGTTGCACATGAAACTAATTGAAAGGTTCGCTAATTGCAGCAACGGCTTTTGCGGTCGGTGGATGCAAAAGTCGGCAATTAAAACCCGCTGCCGTGGGACGCGGGCCAGAACGAGATGGAACGAGAGGCAAAATGCGTCAAAAACTGCAATTAACAGACACCCACCCCTCTCTCTCTCTCTCTCGCCCACGGTCCTTTCTTGCTTTTCGTTAGTTTCCTTCGGTCCCTGGTCCCGCCGGTCCTTTGAGCACGCCGTTTTGATCCCCGAATGCAGCGTTCTTAACCCCCGTCTGTTGTTGTCGTATCCTTGCAGATCCCTTCGTCGTCGCCTGGAAGCGCGGCATCGCCATCCTGACCGCCGGCTCCGTGAAGGTGACGCCCGACCCCCGCGTGCGCCTGGTGAATGGCTTCAATTTGCAGATACGTGACGCGGTGCCCCAGGATGCCGGCGATTACATCTGCCAGATTGCGACCATGGAGCCGCGCGAGATCACGCACACCGTCGAAATTCTGGGTGAGTTTATTTCGTTTTGCCTTTCGCCTCTTCCCTCTCCCCCCTTCCTCTCTCCTCGCATGCAAATGTTTTTACCCGAAATTTTCACAGGTACTTTGAACAGATCTCAATTTCATTTTCAATTTAATTTAATTTCCCGTGAAATCATTGTGGAGTTCCTATGAAATGTGTGAAAAGTTCAACCCAAAAGTAGCAGATGATTCGATGTGTGAGGCGTAATGTTAATTATTTTAACCTCCTCTGAAGGTTACACCCAATGACGAGATCGTGATGAAATTCAGATTAAAATGCACTTCCGTTCAGTGCTGTGGAATTGATGTTTCCGGAGAATTAGCGTGAAATGAATTGTATTGTTTTTCAGTGTGTGCTGTCAAATTGTGAAGCCATTGAGCCGCGCAGTTTACGCCCAATGATTTTGCATAATAAAGTCCAGAATCGGCTGCAGCGCTCCCTGATTAAGGAATCGAAGCACGAATTATATTTCCAAATAGTTCGCCGATTTCCATAACTAATGCGCCGTGAGCGCGATTTCTGCGAACGAACGAGTGCGATTTTGCCCAAATCTGCCCAGATATATTTGCGCCATCAGCGAGGTCTCTTCTATATATAGCTGCCGACCATCGAGTTCCAATACTTGTTGTTGCCAGCTTTTTGTATGAAGGGCAAAATGAATTGTCGTGATATTGCATTTTAATGCCTGTAAATTCCGTATTATTTACAGCGAAGGTAAAGTTTTCCACATCGCGAGGATTATGTTCATTTTTAAAGGCGTGCTTCACACGAAAGACACTTTACATTTTTACAAGAAGCCCCTTTGGTATTTCGATTTAATGAAATTCCCTCCAGCAGTCGTTTTCCAAATAATCTGCCAGCCATCAGCCGGCCTCAACATATGCTTAACTGCTCTCCCCACAGCAGGTCCTCGAGTACTCGTGGCTTATGGAGCTTCGGAGGCTTCCAACCTTAAGAGTCCTCAACTTCAGTCCCTCAACCCCAAACCACCCCCAATTTTGCACTCCCCCTGACCTCCTTGCCAGCTATTTCAAATTCCAATCACCCCACCGCGAACCCCGTTCCCTCCCTCGGCGAGCAGGGCACCGCGTTATTATTTATTTGTTCGCCATGTTTATGCCAGTGTGGGTGAACGCACTCGGCCATATGCGTGCTGATGTGTGTGTGCCAGCCTCCGTTTTAGTGGGCATTTGGGGATTTCGGGCATAAACTCTCCTATTTTATGCCCCAGCATCGCCATTACCCGGCAATCCGGTGCGGCGAATCTCGTAAATATGTTAAGTATCTATTTGTATCAATTGTTGGCCACCGAAGCCGCGCTGTCGGCACCGGCGGCTCCCTATCTCGAGACGACGTCTCCGGCCACCTCGCAGAAGGACGCGGCACGAGGCGAAGGAGCCCCGGTTAAACCCGTTTGCGGGAGGGCAGGGCGTTAGCTCGGATAGCGACGGGCGGAGCCACAAAAATAAAGTGGCAATCCATAAACTTCGCACCCTTCCCAGGGGCGGCGACTGCGCCTCGGGCTGGGGCTGGCGGGAATCCGGGAATCCGGGCTTCCGAAACTTCTAATCAGAATCGATGAATAATTTGCATACATTTGCCTCCCGCCCGTGCCTCCCACCAGGCGCATCTTGTCTGGTGCCCTTTCGGGGTCGCTCGCTCTTTACGGCTCCCTCTCCCTCGCACGCTCTGGCTGTCATTCCTTTGCTGGTTGTTGGGATCCTTGGAGTCTCCCAAATCACTGGAGTCCCGCTGTCTAAGCGGGTGTTCGTCTGTCTGTCTGTCGGGCGATGGGTTGAGCTCGGCCGGCGAGGGAGAAAAGTTACGGGCATCTCATCGTGGGCAATCATCGATTCTGAGGGATGTCCTTGGAGACATTCAGCAGGCACGGAACTCATTCAGGATTCACTTATGAGCCGTTGCTGCCTCTCTGTTTCCCTTTTTGTTCCTTTGATTTTGTCTCTCTCCCACGGCTTTTCAAATGCAAATTCTGAGTTCTCCTCGCCAAACAACCGCATCCTCCCAACAGAGCAGCGAAGCCTTGCGAGAGCAGGGTGTGGAAGGGATATTTAACTAACTCAATATAGGCCCAAATCATCGCGAGAGGGTCGGCATTATGTCGAGAGGTCCCTCTCGGCCTCACCTTCGTGCCTGCTGCGTGGACCCATTGAAAGGGGTCGCTTTTGCCACGTCTCGTATATCATATTAATGGCGTCATCAGTGCCAACAAGTTAATTCGATTTTATATCGATTTCGTCCCTCTCAGGAATTTATGTTCCAGTATAAGAAAGAGAGAGACGGAGGGAGTTGAGTAGAAAATATATCTTTCGAAATTGACCTTGTTCTGTCGACCATCTCATTATTTCTGTCGAAGTTTATGTTTCAGTAGTTTTCTTGATTGAATAATTAAGTTAATTTCTTGGTTGTTTTGCAACGATCGTCAACTCATATCAGAGGTTTTGTCATAATGATCATCATGTCTTGGGCTACAGGTTGAAGATTAAATTCTCCTTGTAATTCAATTAATCACTTCCTCCACTTGTGTTCTCCAGATCCCTGCGAAATTCCATATTGACATGACGTCCTATTTACGCCAATGCAATCACTTACACCGAGAGCAACCCCATCGTCATCAGCATCCCTCGAGGATGATTCGTTTCAAATTTGCGTCACCCACAACGCCGGCGTCATCGGCCGTTTCCTCTCTCCTCCCACTTTATGGACCCTTTTCCTGTTCTTCCTCTTCTCCTCCATTTTGCTCCGTCGACCGGGGACCTAAATCAAGAATATTGAAAAGTTTTCGCCTTTTTATGAGTTTATCATTCACTCTACTTGGACAAATAATGTCTGCGAATATTTCGTTTATTGAACTCTGGGAAGACATTTTTTCTCTGGCTGTCACACAGACACAAACACAACAACAACAACAGCACCAAATAATGAGTGTAGTGGAGCGAGCGAGCACGTTGCAAACTTTTCTTTTTATGGTTTCCTCTGGCATCCCGGACCCGACTGTCCCTGGACATAAATTTCTGCCGGGCCAAAACTTTTTTACGAGCCTCGTATTACGTTCATTTTGGTCGAGGGTGGCGTGCGGAAAAAATCCGCCGGAGAAGAACCTGGCCTGATGCTGTCCACCATCGAGGGAAGGACGAAGCTCGGACGAAAAATTCCGCCAACGATCATAAAGAAGCAGAATAATTTTGTACTCTGCGGAGGCAGGTCGATGGAGGGAGTGCGGTAGAGAGAAAGGGAGAGGGTGTGACGAGGAGAGCGAGGGAGAGAGATCAGTAATGGTCTGGGAGGCGCCCGCGACGGCTGGGTGGGCATTTTCATTAACGTTAAATTGTTGTTTTTATTGGAGGCTCGAGCAAACAAAGGACACTCTTTCATGCCCTCCCCTCAACCCCTCTGCGATTCCGCCGAGTTATGCCCAAAGAGAGACTTCTTCGGCAGGCCTTAGAATCCTAGGAAGAGTGTGTCGAAGGCCCAGTGAAGTCCTGCGACGATGCTTGTCCTTTTCCCATCGAACCACCGTCGACGTCCTTGAGTCATTCTCATGTTAATGACTTGATTGCAGGACACAGCAAGGACGTTCAAAGGAAGAAGAAACAACAATAACTCGCAAAAGAATCTATATTTGATGAGATTTAAAATCTGCGGGAATAAAAGGAAAGCCAAGCGATGACGAAATATGAACAAGAGAAACGGAAGATTAATGCACTGACAAGGACATCAATAAAACCGGAGCCAGACAAAGGAACGTCGAATCCTCAATGGATCGCTTTTTATGGACAATAACGAGGGCTGGGGCCGAACGAGGATGTCCTTCTTCCAGAGATTTAGTCATCATGCCCCCGAAGACCTTGATTTTATCGGATTTCAGAAATATTGCGGAGTTTACCGCATTCCTTCCCCTCCCTGCCCACGCCCACATATGCAGATGCCTTTCATTTCCATTACGGGACAGACGCAATTAATCGATTGTTTAATTTCCCCTTAAGAATTGAGAAATTCGTTGCCTTTTCGTTCCGAGCGTTCCTTCCCTTTTCAGCATGGTATGTTGTTGCTGCTCACTTGGCAAGGATACAGTCGAAACAATAACAACGTATTGCGGTGAATTTATTTGATTGGTTTTTATTCCGTTTATAAATGGAAATTATTTTCACCACAATATCTGAAGTCCCTGAATTACTTTTCTCTGTATTAATTATTGACAGAAGTCCTTGATCCCATGCGACCTCGCTGTCCACGACGTCAGCTGGGGCTGCCTTCGGCCTGGTCCTCGTCTTCCTCAACGTCGTTTCCTTTTTTACCCCTTGTAGCTGCACTGGTTTGCGATGCGAATGCAACGGCAACGGCAGCGACGGACCCACGTAGCCTGGCATGTCGCGGGCAGACAAGGACAAGGAGCTCTGGAGCCGAACGGGCCCCAATGGACGGAAGGGACATGCGGCGCCAATAATTAAAGCGCCATCAGCCTGGGCTGGCATGGTTGAGTGTTTATTGCGCGTCCTCATTCGGCGATCGCCGTCATCAGCGCCCCATGGCAATTGTTGCCAGCTGCCCGAGTAATCGGTTTTTTATGACCCTTGTGCGCCGGAGTCATGGGTCGCCGTTGTCGCCGTTGTCGCCGGCAGGTTCATTGGAAGCCTTAAGGACCATGTTCTTCGCATCGGCCACTTGGCTCAAAATTGATAAAACAATTGAGTGTTTTCTCAAGGACTCCTTCGGGATGGGGTCCTTCGAAACAGTCCTTGGTCGCTCCAGGCAAAGCGACAACGTAATTTGACTGTCAATCTCCAATTGTTTCTAATCGAAACGTTCAGCCCGCCATGGCTCCAACTAGGCTTGGCTCTGGTGCGCAACCAGAGGCCATGACGCGAAGATCCACTGACATATGCAGAGGACATTATGGTTGGCTGGTGTTGTTGTTGCTGTTTCGCAACGAGTTATGTAAATGCAACAACTTTGCCGAAAACTCTAATTAAAATTAACGAAATTGACTTCTCGTTGATCATAAATTATTTTTCGCCCTAATGAACCACAAATGCATATGTAAATTTCCTCTATTTCTCTAATATGTCAATGCGTGTCCAAATAGAGCACTCGAACACACACACACTCACACCCAGGCGTGGCGAGCGGCCGCAGAGAGATTTTCGGCTCCCGTCGGAAACTGAATCAGGACGCAATCAATCGTCCTCACCCCGGCCGTCTGCTCCGCGCCGCAGGACATGCGTTTTGAAGGATGCGAGAATGAAAACAAATGCGAAATAAAATATCTACATTGGCTGGGAACGGCGAGGGTCGGCGGGGCTCGAGAAGAGCCGCCGCCGCTGCCGCAGGAAAGCATTTATTCGCGAATTTTGCTCCAAAAATTAATAGCGAATGCGACTGCGCTCGGCCACTAGCGAGACGGACGGCCGACTGTCGATTGTTCGGCGGCCTCGGTCACCCGGCCCGGCCCGGCCAGGCCGCACCGCACACGACCGCGCTGTGGTCGACGGCTGGACAAGTAAATGGCAGCGGCAGCAGCTGTTCGCGGACGGCCACCAGAGGTGAAGGGGCGGAGGCGATGGACGGCGAATGTGTATTGTCTAATAATTTAAATAATCGACCGGCTCTCCGCGTGGCGCGCCCGATGGATCTGGTGGAAGGACACGAGCGCTATTCAAGTGCCCTCGACTTTAAGCCAGCGCTCGAAATTCCTTCCACACGAGAAGCTGCTGACGTGAAGGGCATTTAGGATTCGTACCTGCAGCTAGGCTTTGGCCTGGATGCGAGACGAGAGTTGTTGGAATCCACGATGTGCAACGAACGCCGGACGTGTACAAAGGATTCCGGCCGGGCGTCGGGTGGCGGGGCGAGGATATCTTGTGTAATTTATATGCTTTGATGCAGACAATAAATGTCCAGACAAATGACCAACAGCCAAAGGATAATTGCACCAAGGCACACACTCACACCTATGCAAATGTTCGGTCGGTCGGCCGATCTCTCCCACACTACAATTGCAGTGAGTGTGTGGACAGGACGAGGTGTTTGTTTGTGTTTTTCGGGAGCTCAACGCACGGCCCTCCTCGAGGCCTTGCCTTACAAATGGCCAGCACATCGAAACAAATTACTTCACTTCCGGGCGAGGCACGAGCAAATAATTGAGACAGACTCCCAGACTCACGGCTCCGCAGACAGATAAACGCCTGGCCCTTTCTCAGTCAGAACGAGAGCAACTGATGCATTATTCCGAATTTATCTAAGTAACGACAGGCACAGGTACAGGCAGCGGTAGTCAGAGGCAGCGAGGAGCATGTGGGGAGAGAAAGCCGAGGAGAGATATCCGGACATTAGATGGACCGACGTACCGACAACCAAATGGTAAAAGGAGTTCAATTACTGAAATTATCAAACAGGGAATGGATAGAAAAACAGAAGCCCAAAGGATTAGTGCAACGAAATTCAGACTAGAGCGAGATTTAAGAGACGAGGATGATTTTATTCTGCTGAAGAGGAATTTTGCCGGTTCCCTCTAGCTTCATGGGAGGTGTTTATTTCTGAATTTGTGCTGTTCTGCCTTTCTGCGAATTCTTTTCCGCACAACTTGGCTCTTGTGGCGGAGGCATAACTTCCAAGAACACAAATACAGACTCCGGCAGAGGTCTGTGAAAAGAACGCCTTGGCAGATTAGTAAATACCGCAGAAGGATCGATGTTGCGGGCTGCTGTGCGCCTTCGTCCGTCTGTGTTGGTGCGCGTACCGTTCTCTCCGAAAGTCTCTCGGTGGGTTTGTGCAAACCACCAGCGCAGACCATCATCATCTTTCATCCGAGCCTCGCCAGCGACGACGACGGCGAGGAACAACTTTCTAGAAACTTTTCCAAACCGCAAACTGAGACGCACACACGCTTCACACATTCCCACACATGCTTCACATGCACGCACACATCCGTCTGCAACGAGTTAATATCTCATTTCCATACACAGGAACGCACGCACACATTAACATACATTTTTCTCCCGCAAAGTATTGAGGAACTTTTCGTCGATTCTATCTACGAAATTATTATTTTTATTCTTATTTTTTTTATCGCACTGTACCCGTGTGTGGGCATCCGAATGCCAATGTGCGTATGGGTATGTGTGTGTGTGTGTGTGTGTGCGTGTGTGCTGGCAATGATAGTTCCGTTGTAAACGTGTTATTTATTATGGCTCTGGACCAATAAGTAACTCCCGGGGCGGACACGAGTCCGTGTGAATGGATGAGCGTGTCGGAGAGTGAAATAGATAAGGAGAGCAAAAGAGAGTGGGAGAGGGGGGAGGGAGAGGGTGAGTGGGACAGAGATGGAGATGGAGCACGAGTTTCTGGTCACACAAACCGCAACTTCCACTGCTCAGGACATGCCGAGGGCCGAAAGGGAAAACTTTGAGGGTGTGAATGTGAGAGTGGTCGAATGAAAGAGTATTTGTGTTTGATCCTGTGGGTGTTCGGAGAATCTGTGCGTGTGAGTGTGTGCGTTTCCATCGTTGTTCGTGTTAGTTTCGGGAAATAAAAGTTTAATAAAATTTCGTGCCAGAAGAAACTTGAGCAGAAAATTGACTTTCCCCATGGATTGATAATCGATCAATAGGAATGTGATTAATCATCAGCTTGATTTATTATCTCTCCTTCCCTCTCCTTTTCCGCCCCGCCGACATTGGGAGGAAGCGAAAAGAACTCGAAGCGAGTGTGAGAGTGAGAGAGATTTATGTTGATTTCCCCGTATTATCCGCGAATCAATTTGCCATCGGAGCGGGAAGCGGTCGGAACTTCTTGGTTTCACTCGCATCTGAATTCAATTAGGTCGTATTTTGATTCTCGCTTCATTTCGCCGCCTCCTTCAGTCAGATCTCACTCCCATATTTCCATCGGTGTCCGCTATTTATCTGTCGACTTCAAGACAATTCATCGTGTCTAGCATTTTTTGTAATCACATTTTTTATTTAAAACAAAAGTTCGTTAAAAAAACACTACGAAAATTTTGATTTTTTTCGTTCCCACACATTTCTCTCTCAGCAATCTCTCTGCAATACCTTACGTTAATTGCTTCCTCTTGCACTCACTCACTTTCTACTCCTCTCACTCTCTCTTTCTTTTTCTCACTCTGTCGCTATAGTCGTCTCACTTCCTCTGTATATGCTTCTCACTCTTTCTCTCGTGCTCCTCGAACTCGCTTCATTCGGAGTTTGATCATTTTCCAAAGTGTTCACTTGAGAGTTTCTCCTTTTACGACGCTTCATTTCTTCTCCCTTATTTTTCAGTTATTTATTTATTTACTTTTTATCATTCACTTTATTATGTCGCTCTCCTTTCTCCCTTTATTCCGTCGGTGCTTTGAGAGTTTGACTCCATCATTGATTTGTTTCTTCTTGGTGACGTTTAAAAAAACAATTCTGCATCTCGTCACCCTTGGCGCCAGTCTCAACTGTCCATCTCTGTCCATTATTGTGGTCTCCTCCCCTATCTGGCTCTCATTCTGTCTCTTGCAGATCCGAGAATAGTATGCTGAATATAAAAATAAAAATAATTTCACTCCCGCGGGTAAACTTTTCCGCTTTATGCCATTAAAGTTCGCGCTCTTTTTTAATGAATTCCGCTCTCGATGTCCTGCCCTGGACAGACCACTTCTCTCCCCTGTCGCCTCTGCCCCTCGGCTTCCCTTCGTTCTGCGTGTGCTCTGACTTCCTGGTAGCTCCAATCCTGGCCGGTCCAGTCCTGTCCCTGGCCTGTTTATGGCCGACAGCGCGAACATCCTTATGCGAATTTGTGGCTCCCTTGCTGTGTCTTCGCGGATGCCACCACCACCGACTTTCTCCACCTCTCTCCATCCCGTCGCGTCTCGAGACGCGGACTTCAATGCCGAGGCCTTTAGTTTTACGAGTGAAATGTTGTCGAAACGTTGTTATTTCCGTCCTTGCCGATGTTGTTCTTGCTAATGTTGTTTGTTCAATGGTTGTTCCCACCGTTGTTTTCCTGCGTTTCTGCTGCGCGATGGGAAAAAAGCAATTATCGTAAAGCTGTTAACAAGAACCGGGGCGTTGGAGGTCATCCGGAAGAGGCGCGATGGGAAGCCTGAGAAACGGTTTTCCTGCTGTGCAATCAGAAACCACCCAAAGGATTCAACTAGAAGTCCTTCGCATCAAGCCACAGAAGCCTTTCTCCGAGGCAACAGAAGCAATCCCTGTTATTGGTCAAAGGGATATATTTAGACCAAGATTACGAGCGATCGTTCTAAGTACCCACCGCACGGAATTTGAAATTGAATACGAAATTGAAAATCTAATAAAAACCCAATAAAACCCAATGCAACCCCAATGAAAGCCTCATAAAATGCTGATGAAACAACGCTAATAAATACGATTAATAAAAACCACAAAATGCGACGGAAGCGGATGATTACGTTTCGAAGACAAAGAACATTCGGCATAATCCAATAACGGTATGGACTCCTCAAGCAGCGGCCGTCGTCTGTCAATCGGGGCGGGCGAAAATTTTGCATAAAAAATGAGAAATCCTCCCGCCCGAGCAGAGTAGCAAGAGGACATTTGGGGACAGGACGAGTGGCAGTGCTCGAATTCCAGAATCCCATTCCTCTGGCTGGAGGTCGCAGATTAAAGAACCGACCTAAAAACACCCTCAAGACACATCAGCCTTGTTGGAATTCGGACTGTCGTTGGACGCCTCGTCCCCCGGTCCACTCCGAGTAGGGAAACAAACCGGAAAATCAAAAGCATCGCTCCCCGCGGAACCGTGTCCACATTTGCATAAGCAGACACGGGGGACGGCTCGACGGACGGAGGCCCGGAGATCAGACGCCTCTTCGAGCAGTTGTAAAATAATTCACTGGATCCTCTGGAGGCGTCCGTGGAGATGGGCAGTGGTGCAGCGTGGGTGGGGCCGAGGCCGAGGCCGGGGGCGGAGCGAGGGCGAGGGAGATTTCGGTATCTGCAACAGTTCGTCCTGCCTCCCCCCCCCCTCGCCCCTCTTCCTTCGGTTCGAATATTTTCACTTGCCTTCTTCTCACTCGGCCCGTTCGACGAGGCTTGGTTTTGTTTTGTGGGGATTTGTGGGAATTTTGCATTTTTCGTTAATTTTCCTTCTCGCTGTTATTGTTTCTGTTTCTGTTTCCCTTGTTGTTGTTCTTATTCCCATCATTGTTGTTCTCATTGTGATTGCTGTTGTTGTTGTTATTGTTGTTGCAGTGCCACCAAGGATTCATCACATTAGCACAGGCGGCCATTTGCAAGTCAAAAAAGGTTCGTCCGTGCGCATCGAGTGCTCGGCCTCCGGCAACCCGACCCCCAACGTGACCTGGAGCCGGAAGAACAACATTTTGCCCAACGGTGAGATTTGCATAAAACTTTCCAAATGTTTGCATTTAACTTTGCCGCTCCCATTTTCATACGTACTTTGGCTTCTCAATTTTTCTTCCCGGTGGTCATAATGAATTTTTTATTATAAATATTTCATTGTATTTACTTGATGGTGCTCGGATGTTATTTCAGCATCGAATTTTTTATTTACTTGTAATTTTTAATATCATTATTAATTTACAAAACTATTCATTTCAATTCGAAAGTTTTATTGCATTTCATTTGATTTGTTTTCCGCGACTATTTGCCATTAAACGTTTTGTTATAGTATGATTTTCAATTCTAAAACGGCATTTAGGAATTCCTAATTCATTTTTTACAAATTTCTGCAAAACTTTACTTGTTCTACTCTGTTCTTTTTTGGTCTTCCATTTTATGTTTTTCCCCCCACATTATTTATTAGTGCCTTATATGTTTGTCTAAGTCCAGTTTTGTGACTCTGACTTATCGCTAACGTCTCTCCCTCTCCCTCTCTCTCTCTCGTTCTGCGCGCTCTCACTACTGGATCGACCGCGGCAGGCGAGGAGAAGCTCCACTCGCACATCCTGTCCATCGAGAACGTCGACCGCCACAAGGGCGGCGTCTACATCTGCTCGGCGAACAACGGCGTCGGCCAGGCGGCCTCCAGCCAGGTGGTCCTCCACGTCCTCTGTAAGTAGCATCCTTGTGTGTGTGAGAGAAGGTGTGATTCGCGTCAGCGGCAGCCGAGATCGTCGATCCTTCGCACCCTCGGAGCCACTCCGGCCATCCGCCAACTCCAAGGAGTCTGTCCGTAACGGCGAGGTGGCGCTTGTGGCAGGAGCAAGGCTGATGTGGGTGTGGGTGTGGGTGGGGTGTGTGTGCGCTCGGACGGGGAAGTCACGTGCAGCCTCCAGAAAACAATCCAATCACTGTCAATGAGTTTCCAACTCCTTCTCGCCAGGTCTCCCACTTTCGCCCGCTCCGACTCGCTCGGTCTCTGCCTGTCCTCGGTCGCTGCTCGGCTGACATTTATTGCCCTCGATTGCACTCCCTCGCCTGTCGTGTCAAATGTCGAGGAGTCGTAAAAATCATGCTGCTGTCGAGGGCGCCGAGAGGTCGTCAGGTGGGGCCGAACGACTCGAACGAGTCCCGCGATTGACAGTCGATTGTGGCCGGGACCGGGCGGGCGGTACGCGGGCGCCTGGGCGGTGATGGATGACGGTGTGTCTGACGCCTTCTTCGCATTGTTCTCGAATGTTGCGAACCGTCTGCTGGTCTCTCTCTCTCTCTCTGTGTGTCGCCCTCTCTTTCTCATGCTCTTTTTGTCGCTCCTCTCTTTCAGATCCCCCGGAAATCTCGGTCGAGCGTCCGATTGTCTTCAGCGGCGAGGGACACGAGGCGATGCTCGTCTGCATTGTCCACGGCGAAACGCAGCCCGAGGTGAGTCGACGCCAACTCATCGTTAGAGCTCATGTGGTCTGGTCGGTCGTTAGGCCTCATCGGCCCTGCGACTTCCCGAAAGAAACCCGAGTGAAAACCCAGTTCTGTTCACGTCATTCACCGCATTCACCCCAACTCGGTCATCTCCCTCTCCCGCCTCTCCCGCTCTCTCCTTCAATATTTCCCTGTCCTTCCACGCCGTCCTTCCGGCAATCGGTCTCCAGTTTTGCTCTCGACGACCGAAGCCATCCCAACCCGATATTCGCCGGATATTCGCCCGCCCTGTTCGCTCCGATCGCTGGCCACGGATTCCGCCCTGCGTCCGAAAACATCGCCGAAAAGTAGCTTGAAGTGATTATCCTGCGAAACCCAATCCTGCTGCAATCGGACCCTTCGCCCCGACCATCAATCATGCAATTTGCTGCTTCAATTGCATGTGTGATGATGTCTGCCCGTCCGTCCGTCCGTCCTGCTGTGAGAGTGTCGGATGCGCTTCGAATCGTGATCGGTCACCGAGTCGGCGGCGGGTGGTCTGTAGGTGTGTGTGTGTGTGCGTGGGTGTGGGCGTGGATGTGTGTGTATCCGGCGGGGGGCAGCGAGCGAGTTTTGCGAATCTGATTTGCGAATCAATTTACAAAATAACGCGCAACGGCAGCAACTGCAATAACAGCAAGAGCACCAACAACCACGGCACCAACAACAAAACGACAACAGCAACATTAGCAACAATTGGAACAGCAACGTTGATGCCAACAACAGCATCCGAGGACTCTTTACCCCGAAACGGGAACAGAGCGACTGGAGAATGGAGTCGTAATTAGGGGAGCGAGAGGGACGACGCGTGAGTGAGACAGGGACAATGATGGCGATGTTAATGAGCTGAACGGACGGACAATGGGGGGCGACAGGGCGAGCAGCCGACAATGCAGGACGAAGTCAGGCCGATGGAGGCGACAACGGGCTGTGCGGCAAGAGAGGGGTCTGGCTGCCGGAGGGGTGGGGCTGGGGTGAAGGGGCGCGCTCAAGGACTCTGGATGTCATCAGGCGACCGTGTCAGCTGTCTGCGAGTTTGTCGAGCGCCATCAGCGCCGACCACGCCGCTGCCTACGTGGGTGACGATGACTCTGATGGTTTTGATGGCGTGCTTGTTGCTGTTGCTGTTGCAGTTGCTCCTGTTGTTGTTATTGTTGTGGTTGTTGTTATTCATGCGGTTGTCCGCATGGCTGTTGCCGACGTCGTCGTTGTTGTTGTTAATCATGTTGCGACGTTGGCGATGTTTTGAAGAGCGCATTTGCGATGAACGTCGTCGCCGCTGGATGCGTGCGAGGAGCACGTGTCCGGCAAATACCACGATGCATAATTATTGCAGCGTCGCCCCGCCGCAAGTGGCAGTCAATTGGCGTCCCTCGACCGAGGCCCACCCACACACCCACGCTTCAGCCCGAACACACTCACACGCGGGTCCTTGTGCAATTGTTATTCTAATTTCATCGCACGAACCGCTTCGCCGTGCCCGGCTGTTGCTCCCTGATTGTTGACGGCCCATCGTCGGCCCCATCCTCGGCGTCGTCGCTGCCGGTGGACGGAGGCTGTTGTTGTTATTGTGCGGTGGTTGTTGCCGCATGCAGGCTGTTGTTGTTGTGGGTGTTTCCGCCGCTGTTGTCACGCTGTTGTGCGTCGTGTTTGTTGTCGGCGCTTTGTTGTTTACGTCCCAATCACATTTGTCATCGCCGCAATGTTGTTGGGATATTACGACATTGCTGTTGTTGATTTCATTGCCGTTGTTTTGGGCCTGCTTGTGATGATTAGGCCATTGAAACGAAAAACAACAGCCGTATGCCAGATGAAGGCCAGGACAAAGTCGCAGAGTGGAGGGAGGAGAGCGGGATGCTTGAAATAAACCGATTACAACAGCACCGATCGGATCGAGAACCAGTGAAACACGGCCACGCACTCTCAACACGATCCCGCCATCGACACACTCAACACAAGCAATTAGTAGCAATCGGCGAAGGACGTGCTCCGTGTGTGATTGGCTGGAAAAATCGCTTTTTCTCTCATTCCTACGACGTTACAGCTACAACAAGCCCTGTCGCGACCCCCTCCATTCGCTGCTCCTCCTCCTCTTCTTCCTCCTGCCCTTCGGCACGTGCTCCATCCCGCGGATTCGCAGCTTCGCGAGCTCGAGTCGTTCCTTCCTTCCTTCGTTCCTTCGTTCGACATCCTTTCGCCTTGGTGTCATTGAGTTCGTTAATGATGCTTTCCTTTTCTCTTTTGTGTTTTTTTTTGTTTTGTTGCTCCCGTTTATTGTTGTTGCCCGCTGTTGATTAGCTCTGATTGGAATTACTCGCTTTATTGCTCATCAATGGCTGTATCTGTCTCCCTCTGTCGCTCTCACCCCGCCCTTGGCCTGTTCTCCACGAGCTCTCTTTGTTGTGCTCGCATGGCGGAAAAGTTCTCAACTCAAATCGTGCAGGACGAGGCTTTTGTTGCCGTCCGAGAGGTCCTTCAATGACGCCATTCGCCCCTTGTCTAAGTGTTGAAATAACACCGGGCGAATGGTAAGACGCGCTGGAGGGGGCGGGGTCGGGAGGCAGAGAGCGAAATAAAAATCAATCAACGAAGGCGGGGTCGAGCGGTTTCAATGAGCCTTGAAGTCACGACCGCGATACATCGCTTCCTTGTTCTTTCCTGGGCAGGCATTGATCGCCCATGAAATTCCGAACTCGTCCTTGCTTCATACACCTCTCCCCCCCTCTCACTCTCTCTATCACTCTCCCCTGCAGCCACGCCAGAGCCAGACTTCGCCGGCTAACGATTCTTTAGAAACCACTTCGATATTTAAATTTATTCGAGCGATTTTCGCTCCCCCGGCAACTACGCGCACGTCGCTTCCTCTCGGCACCCCTCAGCCGATTTCGTGTACTTTTCGTCCTTCGTTGGCCACACCTACGCACGCCCGGTGCCGCCGCCACCGCCGCCGTCATCGCGATTCCAGGACATGTCCGGCCATCCGCCGCGGCGCCGACACCTGCACGGGATTCTGTCCATCTCCGTCAGTCCCCTGTCTCTCCATCTCTCCCTCTCTGCCGTGCTTCGTCCCTCCTCCTTCCGTCGGGTCTCCTTCCGTCTCCCTTAAACAAGCATCACATGCGACGCACACCGTGTTTGCCTGGCGGCCAAATGGATGGCAGCAACAACGACCACAGGATATTCCCGTAATAACCACAGCCATGCCACCAGCAACAACAACAAGACACAGCGATAGAATTTGCAAAACGGAAGCAAAAAAAGCAAACGGAAACCGGCACAAAAATAATAATAAATTCAGTATTCAGTACAACGAGAACAACAGCAGCGATAGAAGGCAACAACAGCAACACAAATACAACAAAACCAACGTCAGCAGTTGCTTCATAGTGTGGTGATGAATACAACACGTGGGCAACATACTGCAACAACAACGTCGTCAACAGTGTCGTCAGCATCATCGTCATCTTCTTGTCACAAGAGCAACAACAACAAAGTTGTTCCATGATTACAAGAGGAACAACAAATGAAGGCGCAACAACAATGTGCAAATAGTTGAAACAACAGGAGCATGAATTGCAACAACAGCAATAACAACAACAACAGCGCCTCCACATGGAAGACAAACAACAGCGAGTTTAATGGAATTTCCACATTTGTGACATTCTCTGTATGTATTTATGGACCTGTGTGTGTGTGTGCGTATGAATGGACTAATATGAGTGTGTGTTTGTATGTGTATGTTCGCTGCACCTCGCCGCTCGCTCTCCGTTGAATTTATTTATTTCTGTCCGAAAAATAGGAAATTCGCCAATATCTGTTCACTCCCTCCCTCCTAGGCAGCGCTCGCCAGTTATGCTGCCACTGCTGGCATGTTTGTTTATGTTGCTCTTGCTCTTGCTTTTGCTCTTGCTGTCGTCTTGTCGTCTTTGTTTATGCGGCTCCTGTCCCCGGGGGGGGTGGCGGTAGTCCGAATTTTTCGGCAATTCGTTTCGGAGTTTCGCACACCTGCTCGCACATTCATCTGTCCACCGGTGCCTCCATCGCCCACCCGCTCCCCGCCCCACTCCGGCCGGGCTGTTTCTGTCACCTGCTCGTCTGGCCCTCCGCCTCCTCATCTTGGCCGTGGCATCCTCGCTCACGTCTCTTAATCCCACCGAGCATGGAGGAAATGGGAAATGAACACATGTGGTAAGTGGCGTGTTTGCTCTCGTCGCTCAGTTCCTTCAGCCGCGGCGTGGCAGGGGCCCAGTCGACGACTCCGCTCGCTGCTACCCCTGAGAAGCCCGCATTGGCGGAGCTCCCAGGCCTCGGCGAAGCTCCTGGGCATCGGCTGAAGGAGTTCCTGCCCTTCGCTAATTCGTGCTTAGCTCTCGTGACGACGACCCCAGGGCTTTCCGTATTTGTTTCCCGCAGTCGCACCCTCCTCATCCCTTTTCCTTCATCGCGTCCTGCCACCCTCGTCTCCTCATCCTCCCGCTGTCCTCCCCCCATCACCATCGCCGCTCTGCGCCTCTATTTGTCAACGCTTTAAATTCTATTCTAATCCGCCTCTTCTTCGCACGGCGCCCGGCAGGTCATTTGGTTCAAGGACACCATGCAGCTGGACACCACCGAGCGGCACATCATGGAGACGCGCGGCTCGCGGCACACGCTCATCATCCGCAAGGTGCACCCGCAGGACTTCGGCAACTACTCGTGCGTGGCCGAGAACCAGCTGGGCAAGTCGAGGAAGACGCTGCAGCTGAGCGGAAAGCCGAACGTGGCCGTCTTCAACTCGCCGCCAATTAGCCAGTACAAGGACAGGTATGTCGACCGCACGCACACCAACCCGCACCCGCACACGCACACACACACCTTCCCAGGTAGACACGCTTCATTGTCCATCACCCGGGCGACCGAAGGTGGTCGCGAACTTTGTAGCGAATCCTAACCAAACAATGCACCCTCCTGTTCCTCACTCAATTAGTCGTCTTCTGACCCTGCGCCGGCTCCGTGGCCATCACTAGGCCGCCCTAATGAGGGGTCCTGCCGCAGGATGCGATTGTGTTAATGAGCGTCGGTCGTGCCAGCGAGGGCAGTCCGAAGCCACAGAGGCCGACGGCAGCCGCTCGAATGAGGTCGTTGGGGCCGGACGAAACGTGTTTCACAGACGGGGTGAACGCGGCGAAATGACTTCGAACTTCGCTCTGAATATTCACCGGGCTTCGACTGGGCGATCGCTCGGACGTATGAGCGACACTTGACGTGAGCCTTGGGTGAGCCGGCGGGGCGGAGGGCGGAGGGGAAATGGTGAAGTGGAAAATAGTATCGAATCATATCGGAGGACGTCCGACAACTGGCAACTAATTTGAAAAGTTTTAACAACGCGGAAGTTGCAGCATCGTCACGCGCAAAATGGCGCACAAACAGGAAGCCAGTAGAGGGAGGATGCAGTCCTAATGCACACACAGCGACACACATACACGCGCAGCCAGCACTTGTACATCCAGTGCACAGGAAATAAAACTTTAAATTGGATTATTTACTCAAACACTCCGCACGGCCCCACACGACAGCGAAGGCCAAGCGGAATGTGAAAAACTCCACTTCAAATCAAAAGTTCTCGTTGTCATTGCTGCTGCTCTTCGCGTTGCGGTGCTTGTTTTTGCTGCCGATAGTTGTCCTCATTATCGACCATTTACTGGCAACCGACTTTCGCCAACGACTTCTTCCAGCGACATAGAAGCACCAGCACTGTAGCAGTGGTTTTTGTGCCGCCGACTAATGCGTTAAACAATTTCTGCTCCTTTGAGTCGTCGCCGCTCACTCGGCACCGCCGGCGCCCGCCTGTCCCCGCCCGCTTCCGCTGCCCCGCCGCGTCCTTGCCGTTGGCCCGGCGAAACTTCGGCGCCGCCCTACACGCTCTGTGGCTGTGCGCGGGTCGGTGGCCGTGCACATGTCTGCGTTGGTTTTTATTACTTGTCGGATTTCTTGTTAATTTTTACGAGTTTCCTTGAAATTGAGTTTCCTCCCGACCTCCCCCCGCCACCCCTGCGCCGTCGACGGGCTGCGAACGATTTCGCTTCCTCACGAGCCGTTCGTTCGAACCATTCGATCCCATGTTATGGCAATTTTATTTCCCTTTGCCGACTCGCCATTTTGTTTGTCAATTAGTGTCGCATCAGAGATCGTCAAATTATGTAAATGCCAGCAGTAAAACGAGTTCTCTCGCTCTCGCTCCCGCCCTCGGTCTCGTCTCCCTCACATGCTCAGAGGCACTTTCATCGATGCTGGAAATGGGAGAAGCGGAAGTTCCTGCTTTTAATGGGAATTCAATGAAGTTGTCGACTGCCCTGCTTTCGGGTTCGGCAATTCGCTTATGAGACTCGTCAATTTCAGCCCTCGCCCTCCCTCGCTCTCCCTCTCTGGCTTTCATACTTTTCCGGGGCGTTTGATGAATGAGTCATGTTCGACTGCTGAAAGCGTTCTGATGATTCATTTCTCATTTTTCCCGTTCGATGCGGGGCTGCAGGTCGCATTCGTGCCATATGAGCTGCACCTGACCGAACTCGAGTCATCGAGCCGATTGTGTCCTTGAGGTAGGCTGGGATTCCAATAGTCCAAAGTTGCTTTAGCTCGAGCAGAATCTTTCGACAACTGGCGAAATATCCTGCTTTCGCCTGGGGAACTTCTGAGCAATATTCTTCACCTGTTTGAGTAATATCCTGGCACATGTGGTGCAACTGTTTCAAATAAATTCTTCAATTCCTCGGGGAATATCATGCGATTCCTTGAGGAATATTCTGCAATTGTTAGAGTAACATCCCGCATTTGTTGAGGAATATCCTGCGTCTGCTTGCGCAATATCCTGCGTCCCTGGAGCTGCCTTGAACTCCCCTCAACTGCACTACCACAATTCCCGAGCAGTCGATGAACGCCAGCCAACGAGTCGAGTCCACTCGCCCTTCGACCGGCGCCACGTCCTCCGCCATCCACCCCGGTTACCCTCGGAGCCGGGCTGCCACCGATTTTTGTCGTTCGCAAGGCACGCGAGCTCCTCCGCGCCGCAACGTACCATCCCGGGACTGAGGGCGTCGACGGTGGCGAGGCCGACGGCTGTGGCTGTGGCTGGGTCGTTGCTCAAAGTTAACGAACGCAGTTCGTAATGCGATGAATGCGTGGCGCACGAAATTGAATCCTTGACGAGTCGAGCGAAGGACGGACGGCGAAAGACGGGCACCCGGTTCGAGGGCAACATCCTGGGAACTCGCAAATGAACAGCTCGTTGAGGAACTGAAGGGTGTTGGGTGCGGCAACACTGTCAAGGCAACAACAACAGCCAGAACAACAACAGCAGCAGCAACAAGCAGTCGCATCGACAGCGAGAATAACAACAAGGACGAACGACTCCATTGACAACAACAAACAATGGGTTGAAATAACAATGACGTGGCCCCAACAATGGAGCAATTCGTGCATTGAACCAAAAAGCTAACTCCATGCAGTTATCGTCTATCCTTTGTCCCTTATCCGTGCTGGAACATTGTTGTCTCCCATTCCCATTCACCCTCCCTCTCCCTCTCTTTCACTCGCCCTATACAACTCCTTCTCGCCCCCTCCATGTGTGGCGGCGCTCGGATGACGACGCTGGCCACTTTAATTGTGTGGGGCTTCCTTCGTACGAGCAGCCCCGAACAAATTAGGTTGCAACATTGCGTGAAGGACGAGCCAAGGACACGCTGCAGGCGCCACGCAGAAGGATACAGCGGTGACCGAGGTGGGGCGGGCTAGGGTGGTTTCGGGTTCGAATGGGATTCTGCCCAGGCACTGGCTCGTTGTCGACGGCGTCCTTCGGGTGATGCCGCCTATGGTTTTGAAGAATTTCTTCCAATTTCTCCATCTGGCTAGGCTCCCCACATCCCACCTGGGCTGGTCGGCTCCACCTCAACGTGCTCCTCTTGCCGATGGCACCGCCCCGGATCCTCGTTGCATCCCGTCCGTTGGCCCCGTCCGTTGTCTTGAAGTGGAAATCTCTTTAAATCGTTCCACAGCAATTTGCCAGCTCCACTTCTCCCTCTCTCCTTTTCTCCCTTTCTCCCCTCCCGCATTCTATCAATTCGCTTTACTGCGACTGAGGAGCTTATGCTGCCCTCCACGCTTTGTCGCTCCAGCTCACGTCATCCGATGCCCCACAGATCCCTCTAATCCGCCACGCCCGCCCGCCCTAACGACGCCCCGCACTGGCACCGGCACCGGCGAGATGACTTCGCTCGCTGGGGACTGCAGCTGACAGTGAGCGAGCGTGTAAACAGCGCCTGCTCGGCTCCCCGCCCGAACCCAGCTCCAGCTCCAGTGCCTGCACATCCGGCGTCCGCTTTATGGCAGCCATTCGCGCGTCGTCGTCGATTTCCGTCCCGGTCTTCCGAGTCCTCAACATAAACAAAGAAATTATTATTTTCGCGGCGTTCCGTGGCCCCGGTGGACGGCGGTGGGCGGCGACGATGGGGCGAGGGGCGGGCGTTCGAACTGTCGTCCTTCGCCACTGCCTGTCGTCCCCTGTCGTCCTGGCGATTTTTCTCACAATATAATTCCCGCTCGTTCCCATGCTTAGCACTTTTCCCATTTTCCCGCGCTCTCCCCCACGCCCGTTCTCGCTCTCGCTCTCGCTCTCATTCTCGTTTTCATTCTCTCTCCGCCCACAGATATAACATTTCATGGACAGTGGACTCGCACACGCCAATCGAGGAGTACAAGTTGTCCTTCCGAAGGATGCCGCAAGGACACGAGCTCGACACAAAGTCCATCGACCACTTGGCCTCCCTCTCCTCCTCGGCCTCGGCCTCCTCGTCGTCGTCGTCGTCCACCTCGACGCTGCTGCAGATGTACGGAGGGGGCGGCGGCAGCTCGTACAACAACCACAACTACCGGATGAACGGCATCGGCGGGTCGAGCGGCGGCGGCGGCGGCGGCTACGGCAACGCCCTGCACTGGGGCCGCAACGACTGGCGCGACGTGGTGCTGCCCGCGATGCCGTTGTCACACCATTACACGCAGGGCATGAGCTACATGATCCGCGGCCTCGACCCCGACCAGCACTACGAGGCCACCGTGCAGGCGAGGTGAGTCGATGTCGATGGGGTCGTTTGATTTTATCCCGGCGGTGGCCACGGCTCCGGGTGACTGACCGGCGACGTCTTCAGACAATGAACTCCCAGACGCCAGCCGAGGACGTCGCCCTCCCCCTCCCCCCGGCCGGTCGCCTGTCCGTCCTCGAACAGACACAGAAACTCATATCGTTTTCCTCTCCTCTCTTTTCCTCTGTCTCTTGCCAGGAACCGGTACGGCTGGAGCGAGCTGACGCACAGCTTCGTCTTCTCGACGTCATCCAACGGTGAGTGTTGTAAACTATCGCAATTTGTCCCTCTCTCGCAGCCACGGACATGCCAAAGGATTCCGGCGGGATTCCGGCAGGATTCGCCACGACTCGCCCGACGAATTGCAGTCCTTGCAGCAATTGAATCTGGCTCTTGATTGCGTTCGCAATAACTCTGCATTAACTTTAATTTTTATGTTAATTCCCCAGCACAGACCCACTCACTCACTCCCACAGAGACACTCACGCACACGCACACGCACGCCCGCATGCCTGGAGCCGGTGGTGATGTGGGAATTCGTATTTAAAATGCATTAAAATATTACGTCGGATTCGCATTAATTTCCGTCCCCAAATTACAACAATAAATTCACAATGGCGTTAAATTGCAGTTATCTTGCAGTGGCAGAAGTCCCACGCACACACACATGCACAGAGCCGTGTGCCACACACATGCATTCGGGCCACAGACATTGGGCTGGGCGCAGACGACGTGAAGGAACCTGCCGCGGACAGAGGCGGGGCTGAGGCGGGGGCTGGTGGAGTAGTTTAAAGGAACTAGACGGATGGGAAAGAGGCGGAGGGCGATGAGGGGTGGGGGGAGGTCGGTGACAAATAAAATCAAAGTCGCAGACGCAGCCGGAGCCGGAGCAGGGAGCAAAAGTCGCAAATACCTGCGATCCCTCGAAGTCGACAATTGCAATATCAATTGCAGAAGGCAACGGAAGTAACGACGACGGCAATACAACAACGACAATGACAATGACAATGACGACAATAATAACGGCAACAACAACAGCAGCAGCAACAGCCGGGACAACAACTTGCCATCGCTGCATTTCTGCTCGCATCGCAATGAATGGAAATGCAATGAAAATTAAATGAAATTCCACAAATAAACTATTTAAAGCACGTTTGATGCGCCAGCAGCAGCGGCAGAAGCACACAAAGGACCCTCACACACACCCGCACACAAGTGCACATGCATGGGAATGCGAGGGGACGAAGCAATTATTTCGTTGACACGCGAGGGACCGACGGCGGCGGGAGAAACGCATTCGCATGCGAAATTATTCTTCCCTCGACGAGGACGAGACGTGGGCGAGGACGAGCACGAGCACTAGAACGAATGATCGCGAGCTCCTAATTGAAAGCGACATTAAGCATCTTTGTGGAGCGACCCGGCGCTGGGCGTGGCGAGGTCGTCGGATCGGAGGAGTGCGTGACGAGGGGCGACCGTCGTCAGTCGTCAGTCGACCGGGTGCGAGCGCGAGGATCCCGGCGATTTGCATGAATTGTTTGCAGCATTTGAATGCGAATCTGTATGCAAGCCATGGCATGAGCTCGATGTGGCCCTCTTGTCTATCTGCTTATGTCAATCTCTGCCTCGCTCCCCATTTCTGTGTTCTTTCTCGCTCTCTACGCCTCCTCACTATCGGTTTCGTTTCTCCTGTCCTAATCACGCAGGATGTGAAAGCTCCACATTCGATTGAAAAGAAAGGAACGATGGGATGAGCAGTGGCAGGGACAGAAAGAAAGCGAGCCAGAGAGAAAATCACAAAGGACAAGGAGAGCTGGAACCCACTTGCGTGTGCTTCATGCCAGTGTTTTGCTTAGGTCTGGAGATAAAGAGAGCGAAAATGTGTCCTTCACTGACAGTCTTACGGTTTTCTAAGTTTCCCCTCAGGCTCTCTCTCTTTCTCTTCGTTTCTTTAGCATTCTATCGCTTCTCCCTTCGCAGACCTTTCCCCGATGTTGTGAACTTTCGCAAAGCTCCGAATCAATTAAGTATTTGATCAAAATACTTGCGAACTACTCAAGTACCGTACTACATTTCTCTCCCTCTACCTCTCCTTCTCTCTCTCTCTTTATATATGTATTTGACTCCCCAGCTGGCCTTGCTTGGGTGCTGGCGTCAGCGGACTCAACACCAGCTGGGAATTATGCGGGCGCCGGGCGTGGCTGAGGAGGCGGGGCCCTGGGAGGGAGAGCTGCAAGGTGCAGTGCGGGAAAGAGACGCCAAGGGAGCGCTGCGAGCTGGGAGGAATTCCATGAACGTGCGACGGGGACAGAGAGCGACGCCGAGCAGATCGACTCGGCGCGAGTCCAGACCCGGTCGCCTTCCCCGAACGCGCGGTCTGGCAAGTTCGAGGAGGTCGCCTGGACGCAGGTCCGTTTCTTTCCCATTTTCGTAATCCTCTCGGCGGTCCGTTGAACCCTCGGCCCCTGACGTTGAACCACCCCCTCTGCACCCCGTCTTTGTCCCTCGCTTCCCACTCTTCCACCTCGTCCGTCCTTTTCGCCCTTATTTTAATATCGCCTGCAGTGACTGCTGGGCAATATCAGCACCAACAACAACTACCCAACAACAAGAAAACATAATTTGCACAAAGCTGCGAAAATAAGCAGCATCCTTGAGAGGAATGCCGTGGGTGTTGTAGTGAGCGAGAGAGAGGGGAAACGGGCAGGAACAGGTCTATCTCGAGCGAGTTCTGAGCGCGTTCGGGCGTTCGCAACACCTTCGGGATAGCGAAGACCACTCGAGGGATCTGCGTCCGCCAAGAGCACGAAGTAAAAAAATCCACCGGCAGAAAAATTCCACAAAAATTCCCTCCCTTCTCCTTTCTCGCTCCTCGTCCCGAAGGACCTCTGCGCCGTCGTTTGCCGGGGAGATGCTCATCGTTGATGAGCTCGTATTCTCGCCGCCTCCTCGGTCCCGCCCGTGGCCGCCTCTGCCTTGGGCGGGTCGCTCGGACCCTGACCGTCCCACGACGCTCCCGACCGACCGACCGACCGACCGCCCGACCATCTGTCCGTCGATCTGCCCTCGTTCGGTGTCAGGCGCACGTGACGCTTGCTCCGGCGCTCGCCTCCCTGTGCCGGACAGACGAAAACTTTCGCAATTTAAATTCGTCCTTCCTGCAAAGACGACGTCGACGGTGGCGACAAGGACGAACGTGTCAAAGGACACGTGTCAAAGCAACGAGTTGCGCTCTCCGAACGAGCTCCGAATATTAGCTGACGAAGGTGTCCGACGTTTTCTGTCACCGCGTCCTCTTCCACCCTCCTCCTGCCCGCATCGCTCTCCGACTTCGCCCTGCTCCCATCTCCGACTTGTCATCGCAGCAGTAATTCTAAACATGTGTGTGTGTGTGTGTGTGTGTGTGTGCGTTTGCTGCTTATGCGTGTGCCTGACACATGCTCCGCACCTCATCGAAGGAGGCAGAGGGACATTTAATTGGAATTCCCCTCAGGCGTCTCCGCTCTCGCTCTCTGCTCAAGTCTTCGCCCAACTTCTTCAGGATCCGCCAGTTGCAGGGCCTTTGAATAGGGGGGTTTCCTCCTCCAGAGCGTGTCTCTGTCTCTGTCTGTGTATTGGAATTTGACTTCTCAATACTCCTTCTTCCGCCGTCCCCCTTCTTGTTCTGCTCTTCATTCCGAATCCTCAACTTAGATGCCCACCATCTGCACCACCTTCCACTTTTCTTCGAATTCTATTCTGATATGATCGTCTCTGTCGTTGCTTCTCTGGGAGTCTTTCTATTTTTCTGAAATACACAACTACCCTTTCATCGCGTTCCCTTTCCTCATCCTTCCGCCTCTGCGTCTGCCTCCCGTTTTCTCTGCCTACTCCTTGCGATTTTTTCTCACTGCTTTAAATACGCATGCCTGCAGTGGATGGTTATGATTTTTTCGAAAGGCTCGGAAATGCTGAGAACGAAACGTCCGATTGTGAACTTTGCGAAATCCCTTCGCCAGCGACTTTACGCCGAGTTCCACCACATCCTTCCTCTCACTCTATGGCCGCGGCGGGCCGGACACGTTGCTCAGTGGACGTGAATGTGACGGGCTGTGTATAAGTGTGTGTGGGCGGTGGTGGCCTGCTATCTGTCCGAGCGATCTTGTGTGAGTCGGTCCGTGGAAATGCAGCTGTCAAGAAATGTTTATTGAGTTGCGTCCTGCGAAATATGATGACATTCAGCATTTTCCAGAGAGCCTGTTGTTTTTGCTGTTGCTGCCTTCACGTCGCTCCCCATGTCAGCCCTTTGTTGCTCTTGTGTTCGTGGGGCTTCTGGTCTTACTCACTGTATTTTCTGCCCTCTTATAAATCAGCGCTGACGATGGGCGATTTTTTGGTCGGCGGGTTTTGAATTTTCATGTTTCGGCCTTTCGGCCTCCCGCCTTCCCGGCAACGCACGAGGAATATTTTCCCTGATGTTGCAGAGCGGGGCGCACAGGCAGCAGGACCTCGTCGCATCACGTCACGAAATTAGCTTCGTTAGAAGCAGCGGTTCAACAGGTTTTATTCGCTCTCACACACACTCACCCTCCTCCTCCACACAGGCACACAGACACCGGCCCCGTGGCTCGTCCTTGTTGTGGCCCACTCGGATTCGCGGCGATTGCGCGCGGCACGTTCGGCGGCGGGGCGGCAAAATAAAGCATTTTTAATAGAATTTCCAACCTCATGCATCCAGGGATTTGGCCGAGGCCCCAATGCGGAAATGAAAAAAAAAATCAAACAGTGTGCTGTCGACAGCAGAAAAACCGCGGCTCCCGAATGGAAAATCAAATTTTCTGGATTTCACATTGAGGCGAAAATCTATCCGCTGCCCATCAGTCGGTCACCGAATCTGTCTCCCTCTCTCTGTTCCTCTCTGTATGCCTCTATCTGCCCTCCTTCTCGCTCGTTGGTCCGTGGTCGACGTCGGTGGCTCGTCCTGTCTGTCTCCCGATGGATGTTTAAGGATATTTGCTGAATGCGTAATTTTTGCCACATTTCGCAAACAAAACGATCGACCAGAAGAAGACCCGCAGGCCTGGCGAACCGGCTGCGAACTCGATCTCGAAAATCGAGTAAACCACAATAACAGGGCATTTCAGTTGCCCTGTCCATGGCAGAGGCCGGAGCCGGAGCCAGGTCCGTAAAACCGAGGCGCATCGGGCCGCATCATCGCCGGCCGCAGGCGACGAACTTGGCTTCGGTCGGCCAGGCCGGACTCGCCGGCGACTGCGTCCCGACCGAATCCGACCGCACTTGTCCGTCGTCGAGGGCGGAAATTTGCAAATTCGTAGTTGGCGACGCCCAGCGCCGATTGGGGTCAAAGTTTTTGCTCGAGATCCGTTCTGCTCGTGTCGGACTCGCTTTAGTCGATAAAACACTCTGTCCCAGTGACTGCGGGCGACGCCGAGTCCGGCTCCAGGCGCTTTCCGTATTGATTACCATAGGTAATCACTCAGGCCTTATGACGGATGCCGTTCGATCAAATCCTTCGATTTTAATGTGTTGAGACATTTTCAATTTATCCAATAATCAGCCCAGATAAGTCAATCAAGAAAGTAATTATTTGCGCCGTTTTAAATCGAGTGTCTTCGCGTGAAGCGGATGGAAATAATTGCTATGCAGTTATGGGCGGCAAAAACAAATGAATATTTAACGACTTCCTCCGCACGTCCTCAATCCGGCATTATCCTGGTATTTATTTCGGATCGCCCCGTCCCACTCGCCGGGCGCGTTTGTGTTTGTTGCAAGGATGCGATAAACAAAGCGGCCGATCCATTTATTTCGCTCGCACCGCATCCAAAGCCCCAATTAAGGTCCGCGGACGGACGGCCCGGATGTCAATAATGATTAATGGCCGCTAGTCGAGGACTTTCATTAAAACCGTGTCACCTCTGAATGGGCCGCGCTCTCGGTGACCCTGGCGCCCGAGGCCGACACCCGTCGGACGCGGCTGACAGGCGTTGACACGTTTTTAATAAACGGCTCTCTCGCTGTCTCTGTCGACGCCATGGACGAAACAAGAGGAGCCGAAGCCACTCCATTGCCACTCAAGAGGATTCCGATTTGAATGAGTCGCTCGATCAGATAAGGGCTCGGATGAGGGTCGACGGCGGTGTATCTGGGCGTGCGTGTGTGTGGAGAGGGGGGCTTGACAGGTGGCCATTAGGTCCAGCTGGGCCCTCCAAGCGCTGCAACGACCACGGATGAGATGATAGAATAGACAGAGGGCCAAGTGCTCCTCCTGCCCGCCTTATCTTTTGGGAGATCTGGCCTGCATGGGCGATCAATGTTGCCGATGTTTGCTCGCCGGGATTGGCCTTGTGTTCTGAATAGAAAAACCCAGCACACAGCACTGCACGGCGTCTCGCAAGTTCCGTTTGATTGCACCACGAAAGCTCTTCGAGAACCCCGCACTCCCTTCTCCCCTCACCCACTGACTCCTGGGCGCTCTCATTCACTCGCTGTTGTCCCGCTTCCTGGGCCCGTCCTCTCCAGCCGCTCACGCTTCGCTGCACCTCTGGGCGAAGCGGGGGCGAGAGGGAGGCCGGTTTTCACTGATTTTAGTACATCGTCCTGTCTTGTTGCAGATGGACTCATTGACCTCACAACCTTCCTTAATCACGGCTTGTCAGGTTAGTTCCTTGCAAGAGCACTTTGTTTCCGTCTCGGTCGTTTCGAATGCTGTTCGATGTTTGGTTTCGATGTTCCTCGGTCATGCATTCCGCACAATTTTCCCCGCTCCCTGTTCCATGCTATCGTTATGCGAACCGATTTCTGTGTACTTCGTTTCCTGTTCTACATTTTTCTATTCATTCCACTTACTTACTTACTTATTCCAGTTAACTATTCTATCGTCTATTTATTCCATTTATTCATGTATATCTTTGTGCCCGGAATATGTTTTTCGATTTACAGTTTCCTTTTTCTGTTCCTAATTTTTTATAAACCTTATAGTGTAGTTAAATCTTACAATCGCATGCTTCTGCTCTCGTTATCTCCGCGCCATATAAACTTGCATGACTCCAACTTACTTATCTTATGTTCACCTGTCTTCGGAAGTTTCAAATTCTTTTCGGTGTGATATCTGTTTCTATATAGCGAATTATGTTGCCTTATCTTCTGCTTGTCGATTATGTTTCACTGGTTCACTGAAAATCTACTCCTAAAACTGCTGGTGTTTAGGGATTTCCTCTGGAAACGTTTCCCTGCACTGAACACCCCCGCCTCCTCCTCTCACCACCCAGTGACCTCCAGAGCCGCCACTTCGATTCGCTGGTGGGATCAAAGCACGCACCGAACCCTGGCGAGGTCGGGAGTCGCGGCGGGCGAGGACGGAGGGCCAAATGAACCTCTTGCTCCTGGTGATCGCCAAGTGTTGCCAGCCGCGCTGCCTCGCCGACGAGGCCGCAACCCACACAGAACAGCAGCAACAACTCGGAGTCGGCACGGCGAGTGCGGCCACAATCCGAATTCTACTTGTCGGTGCCCCGCATGGCCGCACCGGCCATTCGTTCGCTCGTCGGTGGCAACGCGCGCGCCTCACTTTCATCAAAATGCGAAAATTTGCATTTGCTCTGCGCCCCGGCCGCCTGGCAACGCCGGTCGCTCGCGGCGCACTCGCCGGCTCTGTTGATTTTAACACTTGATTTAGTGCGAATTCCCCATGCGGAGCGCCAGGAGTGAATAATTGCATTTGCGGCGCAACGTTCGGGTGCCAACTCTGGTCGGCGCCACTGAGCCCGGTCGCGTCCTTGTGTTCTGCCGTTGCTGTTGTAGTCCCGGTGCTGATGGCAAAACAATCCTTGGAATTAATTTCGAAAATTGAGGAGTTCCATCGGCGTCTTTTGGGATGCTCGCTGCCTTGTCGTCCGCAATTCCGAACCTCCTGGGGCTGATTGATTGCCGACGGCGGGCCCACGATTGCAGCCCGATTAGTCGGGCAATTGGTCTCGAATAGGATTCACTCGTGTAGATCCCTGAAGCCCCTCGACCCTTGAAGTTTGGAAACCATGTATTTATCGTATACATATTGTTCTATATACTCGATATCTTCTTACGCAGATTTTTGTACAGTTTCATACATTTGTTCATTTAATTATTACATTTATATATATAACGCAGCTAACCACATTTCGATTTAATTAACTTTGGACCGTATTTTAATTCTTGTTCGTGTCCGAGTGCCTAAGTAACGTTCATTTCTGTAAATACATAGCCATATACCTAGCCTATAACCGATTCCACTGTAGCCGAACCTACCATAACCGACCTACTTGTCTTGACCTGTGTACATAGAACCGCTCCTTCACTCAGCAGTGCATAATCTGACCAACTTCACTCTTCCAGATAACGAGATGCGCGACCTCAGCGTGACCTTCTACGGCAGTGGCAGCGAAGTCCCGATTCCCCGCAGTCCCGGGCTGCTCGGACTGGCTTTGATCCTGGCGAAGCTCTCCAGCACTCTCGTCGGCTTCATTTGGAACTAAAGTGCTCCTCACTGGCGCTTCTTAGGCTAAGGGATTTTTTATAATAAGCTCATATATACATATACATTGGATCACTCGACTATCATGCAAACAAAAACAAACTCATCCTCATCGTAAGACATAAGAAAGCCATGTGACCGAAGTAATTTCGAGGAAGGTACTTTTTCTTTCACACAAAACAAAGTCTCTCTTTCTCTCTCTATCTGTCCCAAGATTAAATGATTCAAAAAGTATAGAAACGTCTCGAAAGAATTACAATCAAGAGCATAGTTTTTTGACCTCTGTCCGGATCTCGGCGTCCGTCAGCGACGACGCGACCCGGTCGACGTTAAATAGTGTACATAAAGATTTTAGATAAAAATTCCACAAATAATTTTAGAAGAACCTGCTTTTCGACGAAATAGGAACAGAAGTTGAAAACACATCTCTTGTACTGCTAAGTTCATAGGACTAAGCTAAGGAGTAGCCCTAAAGTAAATCTTAGACGAATTGTATCATTGAAGCTAGAGGCATTTAAGTATGAAGTACTTTAAAGAAATATTTAGGATAAATTTTGATTTTTATATACAAATATATATTTTTGCTCGATTGTTAAAGGCAAGGTAGGAAGCCCTCATCCGAGTCCTTCGGGGGTCGCAGGGCACGGAGGCAGTGGCCGTGGCCTGGTCTGGCCTGCGGGTCACGTGAGAGGTATGGCCACGTGACTCGGTGCCCTCCGGCCCTCCGGGTCGTCGGGAGGCCATCGCTGTTGAATGTATGTCAAATTTAATGTGAACTAGGCGTAATTCCAACGTTTTATTCCATGTAAAGAAACGTAGCTCCATACGATATGCTTTTTGAACTTGTCTACTTTAAAAATTGAATGTACATAGCAGCATTGCTAACAAATACTGAGAATTTAACTAAACACTCCATACTAAATGATACGTTTTTTGAAACCACCAAATGATATTAAATATAACAAGAACACACTTTTTGAATAAGAATAAGAAGTCAACTGGAAACCAAGAAAACTCAGCAAATACAGTAATACTTAAGTCCTGAAATGCTTAATATAAGTGTAAGCAACATCAACAACAACAGCATGCTAATTAACGTACGTAAAACCCTCACTTAGCAGAGACCGCAACAAGAAAAAACTAATTAGGCCACAGATTAGATCAGAAGTGAAAACTGGAGAGATGTGAAATTTTCCTCAAACCTCAAAAGCAAAAAACTTTAGACAATGCGAGAAAAATAAATTAGCTATTAGCCGTAAGGAAATGTATTTAAAATTTTAGTGAAAATCCAAAGTTAATGAAAAGCTTGAAATTATTGCGTTACAACCACGTCCGATGACAGCAGTCGTGAAATCATTAACAATGCCAAGACTTTTACACAAAAGTAATGAAGAGCAGTCTGTGTTTAGAGCTGGAGATTTTTTTCGAATTAAGTATAATTAAATGTTAGTCGAAACAGAGCATCAGACCGGAAGTCGGGTGAAGAGAACAAATTAGGTCCAAGAAACACCCGGCTGGACCTCGTTCAGATACCAAAAACAAAAACCAAACTCATCTTGCAGCTTAATTAATTAATTAGGTATAAACTAAAATAAAATATTGAATAAAACAAAAGGAGAAAACCCAAATTATATTTATAATTAATGTGGTCTTTACAAAGCTATACAAAATAAGAGATTAAATGAAATTTAAAGGTAAACAATTGAATAATAGAAAATAAAACTAATTGCAAACAAATCCAAGGAGCAAAAACAACTTATTCGGCTAAAAAAGTACGATAATTGTATTGATGAAAAATATGAAAACATAAATATAAATAAAAATTGTGTATAATTATAAATGGAATATTGAAATATATTAGTGAAAATATACTAACTTCATAATGTATGTCTGTATTCGTGCGAACTAAAACATATAGACACACACACACACTCACTCACAAACTGTATGGATCAATGTCAAAGCTCTTTGGTTATACTTTTACATGTATGTATGTATTTAGTTGGAAATTTTTTGCTATATTATTGTGTTAACCGTAATGATCTTATTGAAAGTACTCTATTTACAAATATGATTTTATAAAAATTTTAAAATAAACAAATAAAATCGATATTATGAGTATATATACAAATATATATATATATATTATTACAACTTATTTTTATTTCGTCAACACATTGGACGGAATCGGGAAGAAACGCAGAGTGGCTTTTGCCAAGAAGGGGGGCTTTCGATTGATTCCGTGGACGAGGCCACGAGCGACTACTTTTTTAAGTTCGGCTTTATTTGCAGCCCACCTCCCTCGCTCTCTGTCTCTCTGTGTTGAGCAGTTTTAATCTTTTTTAATAAAAATACCTCCGGCTCCGAAGGGCTTCGCGAGGAGGGGGAGTCGAAAAAATTCCAGAACTATGGGGGAAAAGCAGATAAAGCCAATGTAAATGTCTGATATTTCAAATAAAACCGCGCCCTGAGCCGAGCCGGCGGTTACCATGGCGGAGGCCGGGGTCCGGGCGAGTCCTTTGAGTCCGCCCAATTAAACGCCGCTGGGCTCGCCGTGTAATCCTGTTATTTCACGTGTGCCTGTGTGTGCCGCGTGGGGTTTCGGCCCACATTCACGAGCTGCTCGCAGTTACTGAAGATTCTTCGGAATTTAAACCTTGGACGCCCCTGCCTCAGTGCAGTCGAATAGAGGAGAACGGAATCATTTTTCAATAAATTTGTATGCGTTCGTGCAGGTACTTCCCACAAGTGAAAAAGCAAACAAAAATTTCCAAATGAAATATTTGCGCAAATACACGGAGAACAACAGCCTCCGGAAGCAGGAATTCATTTCTACAAATGGCGAAAAAACCAGCACCGGAAATGAAAACGAGCGCGGAAACGTGAAAAACTTTTGAAGAGTTGCGAAGACGAGCTGCGGCAGCTGGAAGGGAGGTGACTCAAATATTTATTCGTCAGCAAGCGAAATTTTAAGACAAAGTGCTTCGCTGCCTTTGTCCCACTCAGAGAGCAGCAGACAGAGAGAGAGGGAGCATCAACAAGCCGAGGAGTGCGTCTGCAGGTGGAGGAACCACGTTCGAAATGGGATCCAATCTCTGAAAAGGATGCAGTCGGAGGAACGACAGAGAGAGATAGTGCAAATACACAGCGGGAGAGAGAGACAGCGAGAGGAAGACAGAGAGATGAAGGACTCTGTCATGGCGCTGCACGATGTCATTCGACTCACCTCAAGCAGCTGCGAGTGCCGCCCGTGTGCCTGTGTGAGTGCGGACGCCATTTGAATTGCAACCGCAGCCACGAACGAAAGAGGGAACGACCCGGCCTCGCACACACACACACTCGCACGCACACACATAGGCAGCGACTCCTCTCGAGCGGAAATGTTGTCTTAAGTCTGTCTACGGCTGCTGCGAACGTTTCCATCTGCTCGAGGATGGAGCCGAAAGTTTTTGTCAAATTTAAATTAAAACCATCGCAGAAAGTTATGGATGGCGCCCGGTTCGCCGCCCAGGCAGCCCCACCCCGACGAGGTGTCCTTGACGTCAGCCCGGCGCCTCGCGTCTGGAGCCAACGCAGTATTTCCTACGCTAGGCCGCCAACCCCGTCCAGGACGAAGACACCTGCCGACAGGGTGACCTGCTGTAGGGTGACGACGATGAGGGGATTTTCTTTCTCCGCCCCGTGACAACAACGCGGGACAACGGGGAGACAAAGCCTCGTTCGGTCGAAGGACGCTGGTCCGGTCCGGTCCGGGCGCGGTCGCGGTCGCTGTCGCTGACGACAACTGGGTCGCGGGGAGGTATCGAAGGCAGGGGCCGAGTGCACGGTGCATGTGTCGTCGACCCATTCGAACGGTTCGACCCATTCGAACGGGTCGTTGCCGTACCGTCGCCCGCCTCCTGAGCCGCCGGTCCACCTCCGAGGAGCGCGAGGACAATGCGAACTGCGCTCGCAAGGATGCCGGAGCTCCGCACGCAGCACCTCGGAGCTGGTCGGGAATTTAATTAAGGCTTCCTTGCTGCCCTTCGCCGCGGGCCGCCGGCGCATTTGAATAATGCCGAAGGAGAGATGGGGAGAGGAGGTGGAGGGAGGGGTATCAGAACAATTCCAAGAATCAGCAATTCAATTACTCGTACGCGCCGCAAAACAACCAAAGCGAACCCAACCAAAACAAACCGAGGCCGAAACGAAACCCAGCGAGAGACATAACGAGTGCGACCCGATCCCGGACCGAGGCCGCCCTTCGCTCGTCCTTGGAGCGGGCCCCCTCCGCAGGGCCCGACTCGGGCGAGGACTTCTCGAATGCATTTTCGGAAATTTGCAGCGTGCTCCCCGAAAACTAAATGCAATTTGAATAATTCTAATTTCGGCTGCGACTCGGGCAGCAACAAGAACGAGCAGCTCCATCTCTCCCTCTCTCCATCTCTGTCCGTCTCTCCCTCTGTCACCCTGTCTATTATACTCTTGCGCTCCCTGTCGCACTCGCTCTGGGCTCCGACGGCGAGAGGAAGGACTTGTGGTGCCGCCATGTTTAGCGAAATAAGTCGGCCCCATTGGAGCGCATGTAATAAGCACACGAATGCCCTTGTCGTCCTCGCACACAGCCGCACACACACACACACTCATGCAGGCGCGCAGCCCCATGTGCCCTCGGTGGTGTGCGAGTTTATTTAGGGCCTCGGTTACATGCACCACTTCCCGGGACTGCAGCCAGGACATCGTCATCGCCGGAGTCCTTGTTGGCGACGTGGTTGCCCATGTCGTTGCCAGTGTTGTTGCCGTTCTCGTTGGTGGCTTTTGCTGCAGACGCCGTCCGCCGTCTCGCGCGAGGCCGTGGCCGGGACCCGAGGCCGAGGCCGAGGACATGCCAAAATATCGCAGGCCAACAAAATATTTGCATATGAAATTTATTACTCAGAAATAAGCCAAGATTAAAGTTGGGCCGACGTCGTCGTCGTAGGTGTCGGGACGACTTTGGAGTCGCTGGTGCGACGCCGGTGACGCCACCTTCCCAGGGACGCGACTGAGCTCGACGATCTTCCCGGAGTGGGTGGAGATGGGCTTGTTGTCGTTTTTGTTGCTCTTTTCGCGTGGCGGTGGGCGCCTTGCACCTTCAGCTGTGGCGTGATGCATTAACAACAACTGCTAAAATAGCACTAACTACATATGTGCCCAAATGAACAAAAAAAAGGTTCTATGCATTGCAAAAGGAGCATTGGCAACAACAATATTTTGAGCAGCAACAGCGTCAGACCTCGAGCCGGCAGCCGAGGGTCCTCGTCGGGTGGAGGTCGGTGGCAATTGCAGGTCGGCCTGCCCCACCTCACCCCTCAGAGGCAACGGCCCCGCTCGCATCCGGCGACTGAAATTGGGCGCATTTTGCATTTCCTGGCAACTCCGTTCGCACTCTCCCTCTCGCTCTCTCAGCCCGGCCCACTCTCACGAGGCGAGTTTCCAGTTGATGCACTCGCTCACCAACAGGCACACACACAGACACCCACGAGTGCACTACGAGGAAGGTGGGGGCGCAGAGAGAGAGAGGGCGCGGGCGACGGGGCCACGATGTTCGGCGGTAATTGAAAGTGACGTCCTGTGCACAACTTGGTCGTGTTTTTGCGCCCACCCCGGCCTCACGACCCACCGATGTGTGTCACCGGAGCGCCACATCCGGAAGCCGACCCGGAAGTGCCCGGCAGAAGCGGAAGCGGCTGCCTTTAAAGCGCTGCAAGCACTCGGGTATCGCGAACCTTCGCGAGCAGATTTCGCCGAATGAATGGGGAAAATCGAAGGAAATGGAAAAATTCAGGAGGACCCCCGGCCTTGCCGTCCTGCCGATATCCTGCGGCGTTAATGGGATTTTCCGGGAAAGTGATTGATCGGCGACTGATCGTTTTAATCGCTCGGAAATGCACCACCGATCGAGAGTCAAAGGCCGAGACTGGGTGCCGTCATTTGCAGCGGTGCAGCGGTGGACGTTGGTGGACTCTGGATGGACGTCGTCGTCGCCATCGACGTCTTCTTTGTTGAAGCCTCTGACCCGACGGCCCTGCCGCGGGGTTCGCCGCAAAGCGTCGGAGCCGACGGCGACCTGTTTGAGGCCAGCGACTGCCTCCTGTTGCCGCTGTCGTCATCGGCGCCACCTGTCGGCCGCCGCGGATGACGCAGGACCCACGCCACGCTGCCGATGGTCGTGGCTCCGACCTCCGCTGACGGCGTCTGGTCGTTGGGGCAAAATGCCGTTCCTTCCTGGCCTACTTGACGTTGTTTTTACTGCCACTGCCACTGTCGCTGCTGTTGTTGTAGCTATTGTGGCCGTTCTGTTGCTGCGCCACCCACCCTAAGTCCGGGAAATGTGTCAGGATTAAAAGAGCGACACGCGACGGGGACCTGCCCGGGCCTCGTTTGCGGCTTCCTCTTTGCCCATTAAATGGCCCCAGCGCCCCCGCCCCCACCTCCGCCGCGGCTCGGCCCACACTTCGCGTTGCACCGCGAGTCGTGCAGCCGCGGCAGCAGCAGCAACAGCAACGTCTGTCGCCGCCGCTGACAGGCAATGAGAAATCTCTTATCCCTCTAATTTATTAAGCAATTTCCAGCGAACGGCTCAAAGGACTCGTGGCCTCAGCGCCAGAGCCGGGTCGTTCGAGTGCTCCGCGCTCGAAGTGCAGCCCGATTGAAAGCCTGTCTCTCAAAGGGATCCTGTAAATGAATTATGGAACGACTCTTCATTCGCACTTTTCACGGGCGATATGCTCGGGTCTTCTCCGGTTTTCTGCGAACGTGAACATGCAGCCAACGTGATGAAAGTAATTAAATAAAATATTTAATGGCCATTTATTTGCATAGAGCATGCGCCGTGTAGTAGAGGGGCGGGATGATTAACTGAAATTTTTCCCCGGTTCTAAGCTCCCTGATCAGTGCCGGAGCAGTCGACTTTCGTGCGTCCAAACTCCACTTCTTACCGCCCTGGCCCTTCCCCTCAGTCGCTCTTGTCACATTCCTCTCGAGTCGCCTCAGGCGAAGCTAACGACGGAGTTTTCATTATCCTGGGATCACATTCCAATCCCTGGAGGTTCCTCTGGATCTCCCGTCAGATCTCATTATTTCGTCTGCAAATCCTGCCGAGGCTAAGGAAATTCACTTTATGGAACGTCGCTCAAAGCCACAAAGAGGTAGGTCGAGAGAGGGGAAAATAAGGGGCAAATCGCATGCAACAGAGCAGATAGACATGGACACAGCCGAGGTCCGTGGCCTGCAGGCGAGGTCTTCGACTCGGCATAGGATTCCGTATGAATCACGGCGAGCTGGAGCAGGGCAGGCGCGGGAGCAGGAGCCGAGGCTGGCGTCCAGATTTGCCACCGGAGATTTATCATCGTCATCGCAAAAACATGCGACACGGGGCGCCCATAAAAACGGGATAAACAGACCACTGCCAGCCCTGATGCTCTGTTGCCGCGCCCACCGTCCAGCGTCCGCCGCCCATCGCCCTTATGTTTGCTCAATGGCTTTGCACAAAGTATTTTTTGGTATTTTCTCGCTGTTGCTCGGCAACTCTGGCTGCCGTGGCGCTGGCTGTGGGGAACCGGAGACATCCTTTTCTGGTGCCCTCAAAGGGCCGCCTCGAAGACCGCCGGGCTGGGGTGTCGGGGCTGGTGGGCGTGCCGGGGGCGGGGACAGGGAAAAAATCAGATTGGGCCGCCCTCGGTTTGTGTCGGTGACATGTGCCGCAGGGCCGGCGGACACGCGGGAGGAGCAGGCGCGACTCCCGTTGATCGCATCGATGGGCTCTCGTTGGCGTTGCCAGATTGATTGCATGTTTGTGTACCGTTCTTGTTTGCTCGCGTTTGCTCGCGTTTGCTTAGTGGACAAAAAATTACACAAATCGGGAAAAAGGGCAAAACGGAAAAACCAGTGAAAAGCCTTTAATCCAAAATAAACAATATCATAGAAAGCAAATGGAACGAAATAAAATAAATTATGTAATAGAAAAACAGGCAAATAAATTTACAAATGGAAATAAAACGGCGCAAAATAAAAGCAAGAATAGGGAAGTAATATATCGAAGTGCAAATAATTAAGACAAACAATAACACAATAAAGCAGCAAAGCCAAAAGCCCAGTGAAAATGTGAAAAAATCGAGGATTAAAAATAGTAAAGTATTAAAATATTGAACTCCCCAATCAAATGCCGGAAACTTTCAACATTCAGTACGAGAAACAATTACAGTACGCCAGAACCAATTCCTGGCTGCAGCAGTTCCAGCCCAGTGCATCGGACGGCAGCTTCCTGGACGCAGGGTGCGGGAGACGAGGCGAGCCGACGTCCTTGCAGGCAATCGTTTGTAATTGGAATGCAATTAAACGGAGCGGGCCCAGGGAGCCGGGCCAGAAAGAAGTGGGCAGGGAGAGAGAGCGAGAGGGACAGAAGGGCTCCTTACTAGACTGCAGGAAGCACTCATGGAACCCGAAAGGACACTCGTCACAGGCCCCGACTCGGGCATTTGACCGGACCCCAGAGGACGGTCCATTCGGCAAATCATGGTGTCGTCCTTGTCAAATGCGCAGGGTATGAAGGAATTTCCACAGCAACAGCAGCAGAGACCACCGTCAGCAATGGAGGGGAGCAACATTGCAACAACAATGCCAACAAAGGGTCGAATTTCGTCCGGCCTGCACGCACTGGCAGACCCGAAATCGCACAAGTGGTCAGTACGGAAACAGTAACAGGTCGCAACAACAATCGGTTGGAGCGGCGGCACGTACAACAACAACATGTGGTTGCACAGCCAGCCACACGAGATGGCAACAACTCGAGGCGGCAGCAACAACAACAGCATGAATAACAACCAGAACAACACTCTGCAGTCCAATAAACTGCAACAATAGCTGTGACAAAAAACGAAGGCCACCGGACTCGGCAAGGGCACGGAGGACAGGGGGCGATGCACTCGACAGGACAAAGGGACGTCACCACCGCCATCGCCATCGCCACCGGCAAGGACGGGCCGCACAGAACTCCTCGGCGGCGAGGATGTGTTTGCGGCGAGGTTCTCACATCGACAGCTACGAGAACAAGCGACAAGAGACGTGAGTCAGAGCGAGCGGGCGGCCGAGCGGAAGCAAGATAGAGATGGCGACAGACAGACAGACAGACGGACAGATGGACGGAGCTGTCGAAATGGACGGTGGTCGCATGGGTGCAGGGGGAACGGACACGATGTTCCGGGGACCGGAGAATCTCCGGTCCACCGAATGAAATGCAATTGCCACGAGGCGGAGGAGGAGGAAGGCCTTGCAAAAGAGAAGCAGGGAGGGGGAGAGAGAGAGAGGAAGCGGGGAGGGCGCCAGCAGTGTACACTGAGAAAAGGCATTTGGTGGAGCCCTGGGCGAGAAGCGATCGGATCCCGAGGCGGCGTCGACGTCAATTGCGGACACGGGGCTTACGAGGACGCTTACAAGCGAAATCGCAGAGCACCGAGACGCCGGCGAAGAGGAGACAGCGAGGGCGGGCCTCCCCGCAAATCCATGCAAATCGGATTTGAGGAGTTTTTCCGTTCGTTGTCTCCCCATTTGATTGTTTTTGCATTGAATTGTGCTGTGCTCTGTTGCATTGGATCGCATGTGCCGCGCCAGGATCCAGCTCGTTAGGCGGAAGTGGTCCTTGGAGTCTTCGGATACCAGAGCGGGCGGCTTCTGGGCGAGAGGGAGGAAGGGAGAAGTCGAGAGAGTCCGCATGCCATCCCGAAAATAGACCGGGCGTTAAATATTAAAGCGAGTGCCACCTTGACGGCGTCGTGTGCCGGCCGAGAACTAATTCCAGGATTGAGATGTCTCGCCGGCCCGACTCCCCGTCCTAGCACGCGCCGTCAGCAACCACAGCGAGGCCAAATATGTTGCTCCAACACCCGACAGCGGGCGGACGGACAGATGGAGGTTTGGGGGGACGGCGAAAGTTTCGTCTTGCAGCGAGATTGATTGATGGCAACTCAAACAGGTCAAAACAAGAGGTGGCCAGGGGTCGACCGGGCTCAGCCGCACAACTAGAAGCATAACGACAACCAGCACAAGGGCCAACATCAACAACAACCTTCGCCACTAAGACCCGGCGCAACAGCGGAGCAGGAAGACCCAGAGCCGCAACTGAACTTTCCCATCAAAGTAACACCAGAGGTTTCACACACGCCTCCCCGCTCGCAGCCACCGCCCCACAACCGCCACGTGGACGTGCACATGCACACACACATGCACCCGACAGGACCTCTGCGTTCAGGTCGCTCCGTGCATTGTTCGCTCTCTGTATGGAAACTTTTTCAATTTATTCCTTTCTTTTCGTCATTTCGTTATGTTCCCAAAAGTTTTCTCCTCCAATTGTCTCGAGTGCAGAATCTGCACGAACTCAAGGCGGCCCTGCAGGGCTTCCGTGGGTCTGTTCGGCCACTCAGCCACCCAGTCGGACCGACCGCAAGATCATGAAGTCCTGACTGGTGATTTCGCACTCTGTTATCCTTAACTTTTCATATTTTCAGTTGCAGTGAAATTCTCCAATTCGATTGCATTCGAAATGGAATTTGCAATTTCTTACGGAAACATCACAGGCTTCCCGCCTTGACATCGGACGAACAAACTGCAACTAATTAAATTGAAGACCCATCACATAATTCAATAAGCTCCATGCAAAGGCTTGCTTCACATCGCCGCATGGCTTCCGTTCCTCCGCTCCCCTGGCACCTGGACTCGGGGGCGGAAGGGCACGAGCTCAGTTGTGGAGTTCACAACTCGCTCGCCCGCCCTGCCCGCCGCTCTGCTTACTTGTTTATTTGCCATAAAAGTCCATTAAAGTCGGAAAATAATCCATGATTTATGTGCATAATTGGAAAATATACACTGTGAAATATGCCAAGTGATTGACATGAACGAGGAGCCCCGGCCAGCACGTGGCACTCGATCGGTGCGGGACCGAGAGCAGGAAGGCTTCCCATGTGCATATTTTGTTACATTCGGTCGACGAGCAGGACCCCATCCCGACGCCAGGCAAATGGAAATGCGCCCCAACCAGACCCCTCCAGCCGCCGCCGGGCACCTGCAGAGAGCTCTGCACCGTACATCGTCCCGGCTCCGGCCGACGGGGGCCCGTCCGACGCCGTCCTGCGACGAGAGCGAGACGAGGGCTCTTTCATTGCCCTCTCTGCCACACAATTAGTCTGTGAATTCGCAGTCTGTCGGGCCGTTCGTCCGTCCGTCCGTCCGTCCGTCCCTTGTTCCGGCGATTCCCTGGCAGGCCATCCGTGTCTGTCCTCGTTCACGGCTCCGGCCCCCTCCGCCTGTTGAACCCTTTCCTTTGTCAGAGTGTCTACTGTTGTCTATATCGCTCGCTCGTCTGTCTGTTGGCTTCTCTCTCTCTATCTGAGGTCTCGCCGCGTGTGTTCGTCTGCCCATCGTTCGGTTGTCTGCAGTTGGTCTGCCTCGCCCGCGCGGTTGTCAGGCGGTCGACCCGTCACGTCTCCCCCGATTCGGGCCTCTCTGAGTTTCCCGACGATTAGATTATAATAATCAGGACTGCCCACAGATTTGTCACAAGGGGATCGGGATGAGTGAACGACTTTGCCACATGCTGCCGTCTCCTTCTGGGCTGATTCGACTCTCCTTCAGTCACTCCAAAAATCCCTCGATCGCCAGAGCTCCTGATGAACCGTGGCATAAAAAGATTACACAGTTCCCTCGAAGGACCTGCTACAATCGCTGCGGCGGGAGAAGAGTAATTAATTGGAAGCATGTTGTGTGCATGTGTTGCATCCACATTAATTCGCACTCAGGCTAATTAAAATCGAGATCAAACCCGGTTCCCGATGCGGCCGGAAACGGAGGCGGTGCCGGCCCGAGACGAGGCCTCGACCGCGGCAACGCCAGCCAGCGATTGAGTGGCCGATGGAGGATAGACGGGCGAGACGAAGGCCGTGGACGACGCAGGCGGCCGAGACAAAGGACGATCGGCCTGGACAAACAAACCGCTAACGGATTGAGAGACAGACCCCGAACAGGCGGACTTCGGACTGGGACCGGGGCCGAGGAGGACCAGGAGGAGGATGTGGCGGACCGACGGCCCAGATATTGGAGTTCTCGTGGTACACACACGCAGGCGAAGCGTAACATTTGCGTCATTCGGCTGCCGCCCAGCCCCGGCTCCCGGCGACCGCACCCTCGGAGAGGCGTCGCTCACGTAATGAAGGCTGCACGAATGCGACAACACGTTACGCACATCGCGATAAGGATATCAGATATCGGCAGTTGGCCACACATGCACCACGTCGGAGCGAGTGGCGAGCCCTGGCACCGGGAGACACGTTCGGGGCAACATGTGGGCCGAACCTCGATTTCCATCTCTCGGTTTCATTAGATATTTCCTCCGTCGAAGGGCGGGAGCTGCGCGACACCGACCGGGGCGAAGAGCTGGATGAGGGCGAAAACTGGATTGCGAATCGGGACGAGTTCGGAAATTGCTTGACAGATGCGCGCCGTGCGACGCCGGACGGCCCAAGGATGTCGGCATCGATGTGAGGGAGTCGGGTTTGTGACTGGAGAGGCGAAGGCGGTGCAGGACCACGAGTCCATGGCCGAGATCGGAGAGGGCGGCGCCAGGCAGATCGAAGGTGTCGTCGGCGTCGTCCACTGGTGAGAGCGGAAGCGGAAGAGGAAGAGAATTTCGGCATTTTGTTGTATCAAATTAAAATGGCCCACCGGCTGGTTGGTTCATAGACGCCGAGCAGATGAGTTTCCTTTGTCACACACATTAAGCATGTTATTAACTGGCAGGACTTCCGTCGATAATCTCCACGACTGCTCATGGGGTCATAGGGCGAATATAATTGAAGACCTGATTCACTCGCCGGCAGTCACAACAAGGACATCCACCTCGGAGCGACAGAAATTACGGACAAAATTCGAGTGAATTGTGTAATGCGAACCCTGGCAAGTCCTTATTAGGACAGGACTGCGTAGTTTCCAAGGAAGTCGCCTTGATGTGGCTGATACGGGTCCGAAGTGCGGAGCAACGACAACCGCGTTCTGCCGAAGCTGCCTGAATTCCACGCACTCGTCCTTTGAGCAATGATGACGAGGAATACCTTTGACAGGATTTCAGTCCTACTCACGCTCACATCTAATTATTTAGTCTGTTGCCGATGCGCCGATGGCCCATGCTCGATGCCCCAGCGAGCATGACTAACCACAAGGACCTCCTTCGAGCATTTGCGCTCGTCCGTTTGTGAATTTCGGACCGTATTCCACTGCTTCCCGCTTCCTGCTTTTGCTTCCTTCCTTCGACTGCATTCTCTACCGCTTCCTCCCCAACACCTCGTGATGTCTGCCGCCCCATCGGGCTTCCTCTAATCACGAGAGGATCCCAAAGTGAATTCCTTTCGCATCACGTTGCTGTTGTTTAATTACATTCAACTGCCTGCACTTTTCTTGCAATTTTTTGCAACTGTTGAATTCCGATTTTCAACGTCCCGCAGTCCGCGCTCGATGTGCGTTTTTAATTGGCGAAAAGTCCGCCCAGAAGCAGCAGCGCCAACAATCACAACGTCGCCAGGGCATTTGCATTTCACGTCCGAAGGACGCGGGAAAATGTCAATTTAATTGGCTGTGTCTGGGGGCGAGGCCACGGCAGGACACAAGGAACCGGAATACAAAGGTCAAGGACCTCCAGTGCCATGGCGCAGGGGGTGGCCGGGCCAGGGCCGAGTTTCTTCATGCGTGCCCCAGATCGAGCCATTCAATTGAATCGCGTAATTAACGAAACATCTGCCGGACAGCCAAAGGACCTGATGGAATGCAAAGCGAAGTTAGTATTAATTAAAAATCGCAACTGAAGAAGGAACTGTCCGTATCTGCTTTCGTTTCTCTGTCAGTTATTGCTGTAATTCGAACCATTGCATGTGGCTTTTGATTACGTCCAACTGCGGAAATGCGCACAATAATTAAATGTATCGAAGAACCCGTCGCACCCATCGCCGGCTCCCAGAGCGCCCACATGCTAACCTGACCCAAATGCAGCAGCCGGCGATCTCGCTCGTGTCAATTAAATTCATCACATTTCGCCTCTCTGCGGCGTCTGTGGCCAGCATCCGGCCTAGCGCCATCTTCTTCCCTATTTGCCTGCACTTCCGGTCGTGTAATGACGCAAAGAACAGCGTAAATGGGGGAGTGGCAAAGGGCGGGACGGAGGTAACACACGACGGGGGAGGTGCACTGGGCGGTCGGCCGTCGTTGGTGATCAGTAGGGCGAGGGCGAGGGCGAGGGCGAAGGGAGCCGGAAATGCATTCTGACAACGGCAGCCATATCTCATTCTCGGTCAAGATGCGGCCCGGCCCATCCTTCCCTCGTCCTCCCTGACGCCAGCCCTCGTCCGCCCCTTGAACGCGTTTCCGTCCCTCGCCCACCGCGCTGCGTGCGCCCCAAGACGACAGGCCGAGGTCGAAGCCGCCGCTGGAGAAACTTCGTGGGCGGAAGTGGCGGTCGGTCGCAGCAAGGACGGAGCGACGGCGACAGAGGCGATGCCGGGGCGGGGGTGAGAGCGGGCGATGGCATTTCGGAAGCAGCGTATGATTGCTTCTTGAGTGCAGAATTTATGTCTGTCTACGACGGATTCCGCCACCAGGCGAAGGAGGGTGGCGGCAGGCCAGGGACCAGGAGGAGAGGGAGCGAGGGGCCGGGCGGACAGACAGAGACCGACATCGATACGCTTGCCGAATTCGCGCCATTCACTGGCTTGTATTCGAAACAACTCGTGCGACGAACGCCCTTTATTGTGATGCAATATTCCTACGACAGTCCACGCACATCGCTGTGTGCGTCTCTCTCTAAAACGCGCTTGTCTCCGTTTTTTCGCCATTGGATACATTTGAACACAAGTAGTACTTGACACAAGTGTTTGTGTGAAAGGATATCTCGTTTTGACCCGGGCCACTGACCGTGTCTTCAAACTCTGTCTCGCTCTGGAGAAATCCTCCCTCCCCCGCCCTTCTGCGCAGGACCTCCCACTTCTAGCGAGCAGGTTCTTCACCTCGACATCCACGCACTTATTTACTATATACTATGCATTTCCTCTCGTCGCCCTCTCCAGACCCGGTCCCTCAGTCGAGGCTCACCTTTCATTTCCCGCGAACATTATTCGTTTCTTCGTCTCCACCCACCGCTCCTCGCCAACGTCGGGACGTCGTCGCGCCGTCGCCCCTCGGCTTCTCATATTCCCGAGGTCCTTTGTCTTTATTTCCCCCCACCATGCGAACGTTCCGAAGTCTCGGGGAGTTCTGAGGCTGCTGCTGTAAGAGCTTTTGCATAAATCATCCCATCCCCAGACACTTGACTGCGTCTCCCCCTCTCTCTCTCATTTTCTCTCGATCCATAATATTCTCTGGCTCCCGCTGCATCGCTCCTTCTCCCATCATCCTCGCCATTTTCCTCGCACTCCTCGGGCCCTCTGCCTGCCTCCGGAGAGAATCTTCGGACCATTCCATCCTCTCCTTCTCCCTCCCCCGCGCTCCCTCGCGTTCCCGCTAATGTCTGGAGTCGGGTTTGCTCGCGTCGACGATTTATCTTCCTTTCTACGGCGTTTAAAATCATTGCTCTCGACTAACGAACTCTCCAGGCACTAATGAACTAAAATTTTTATTGTTAATTTCAAGTACAACAACCGAACTACAATGACAGCAACAACCACAGCGACACAACAACAACAATTGCAATAACAACAGCTCTCGAGAACATCAACAGTAACAAGAAAGAAACAACATTAAAAAAATACAACTAACTCCAACAAGAACACATAAACAAGAACAAAAGAAAGGCAAAACACACCGTCCCAGAGCGGACAGACAGTCAGACAGACAGAGCGGGAGAGAAAGCAAAAGAGAGAGAGAGAGATAGCGAGATGAGAGATAGGGAGAGAGAATAGCCCTTCTCCGAATTGATGAAGCACTTGTTCACATCTCCTCACTCATCTGAGGCGCTCCCGACTCAGCCGACGCCGACTTCTTCCACTTCGTAGTCGCGCTCGCCCCCGCTCTCTCTCTCTCTCTTCGTCCTTTGCCACTCCGTCATCGTCCTGGCGGTTCTGGACGAGGAGAAAAATCCAGTGAGCGGGATTCGATCGTAAAACCAAGGCGGAAAACGCTCGGCTCCCTCGAGACTACAAGACAAGACAAAGAGAGTCGTGCAAAAGCTGAGGAAGCCCAGGAGGATGGCAAGGCAGAGAGATAGGGAGGGGGAGAGAGGGAGACCGCGAGAGACGACGACGACTTCGAGGCGGCGGATGACACGATGAATGCGAGTCGGCGGATGGAGCGACCGACCGATGGCGGAAGGACGTTATCAATAAGAAATGATTCTCCCGACTAAACCAAAGACAAAGGAATCGTGATGAATGCGAAAAGGCGGCGGAGGAGCCGGGGAGAGGGGCCGGAACAGATCCGAGGAATGCGACGAGTGCGGCCGAAGTCAAGCCAGCAGCCTGTCGGCGGCCTCCTGATGGCCTCGATGATTGCGAAGGAGTCGACTCAAGAGAAATTCTAGGACTCCACTTCCCAGTCACCCTCTTTGCAAATGCCTCGCCACGAAGTCCCCGGGATTCCGGGTGATCAGCGGACAGGATCACTCGAGCTGAGCAGCTGCGGCTGATGGAAGGATCTTCGAAATAGATTCCTTGGAAGATGGCACGAACGAAGGCGCAGTTGGGACGGACAGACGGCAGGGAGGGACGGACGCAACTGCAGCTGACCAGATGGCGGAACGTACCTGGCTAATTTCTCAGGAACCCTACGCGGGCCCTCGCAGGACTCCCAGGGCCGCAGCAGAGTTTCACGGAATCCCTCTTCGCAATTGGAGCAGGGACGCTCGGTCGCTGTCGAGGGGCTGAAGCTGCAAATCCTCGCGTCCTCGCGCTCGGGCCCCATCGTGGTCCACATCGCACGGTCCCGGGCTCGCAAATTGCTCGCGAAATTCGGAGAAACGAAACGAAGGAGCGGGGAGAGAGAGAGTGAGTGGGGGAGCGGGGGCGAAACTAAGAGCATGCAATCGCTTTGATTAATTCGCAGACCGCGCTGCCCCGGCCGCAGCTCGTTCAACCGATGTTAACACCCTGTACGACCGCAACATCAACGTCTCGACACGACACGGCATCCGACGAGGGGCAGAACAACAACAGCAACAACAACGACAACAGCACCTACAGCAACAACAGCAAGGGCAACATAAAACGAAGCACGAAATAAATAACAACAAACAGGAGAGCGCGAAATGCTCGAGTCCCGGAATCCTCGAATCCTTGCAACGGTTTTATGCATGGCAGTCTCGGCGACTCGGAGGTGTAGCGTGCGCAGTTGTTGTTGTGGTGGTAGTTGTTCTTGTTGTGGTTGTTGTTATTGCTCTGAATTAACTACTCGCATGCAACGGCGAGGGTCGTGAATAACCTGGGCTCGCCCTTCGTCTGCCACCCTCGCCCCCCCATCTAACTCAGCACGGTGCGAGTCGCGGGGCCCGGGTCGGGATGACAAGGCCGTCGCATATATCCTTCAGCCGAGCCAGGCGCTGATGTTTCCTTCCCGCTCTCTCTCGCTCCCTCTCCGCCTGGCGCTGCGCGACCCCAGCCCAGCCTTGGAATTTATTTTATTTGCAGAGCGCTTTGTCCGGCACCCGCGACTCGCGCGTCTTCCACCCGCCCTCTCCGCTTCTTCCTCTCACTCCCTCATCCTTCCCCCTCTCTCTATCTCTCTATCTCTCTCTCTGTCCGTCTTTGTCTCCCCTCCTTCTATTTGCTTTGCTGCAAATCACGGGAAAACGCTTCTTTCCTGCCACTGCCACTCAATCCCGCTGCTCCCCCCCCACCTCCCCCTCGCTCTAATCCTTTTCGGTTTGCTCTTCCTTTGTTTTTGTCCCTACCCCGCTGCCCCTCCTCCCTCTGCCCTCTGCCCTCTGCCCCCAGAAGCTCCGCTCCCTCTGCAGCCGTTTCCTTCGTAAATAAATTTCAAAGTCCGAGGGATTCGCCGGTTCCTTCGCTCTCCCAGTTCATCCTCCGTCCAGCTTCCCCGCGCACCTCGGTCCCAACGCTCTGCCCCTCTTCTACCAACCAGCCACCCCCACCCCTCCCCTAGTTGTGTCCGGTGCTTCCTTCGCCCCTCGGCTGGACTTGTTTGGGGCTCTTTCGGTACCCGGCGTGTTTTGTTTTTCTCACACTCGCACTCGCGATCTCAATCTCCCTCTCGCTCGAGCATCCACCTCTCCCGTTCTCGCTGCCTCTCACTCTCCCTCTCCCTCTTCCTCTGTCGCACGCGCCTCGCCCTGCTTTACTGGGTCATGGATTTTGGTCAAAACGGAGCCACCGTCGACAGCAGCCAGCGGCCACCAACACTCTCAAGCTCCCGCTCCTCGCCACACCGACACATGCACACAGCCACACACACACACACAGACTCACATGCCAACTCACTTACACGCTCACTGCACGTGCACTCAAACATATGCAAAACGCAAATAAAACGGTGAAACTTAATCTCGACAGGACGAGGAATTGTTTGTCGGTGTGTATGTTTGCAGCATGTAAGTACGCACGTGTGTGTGTGTGTCCGAGTGTAGCTCGGGTCTCCCCGGTACCGATTCAATTGACTTCGTCCCCTCGACCCATTGCAGCGGGTCTCGCTCTTGTTGTTGCCTTATTTGTTGTTCTTCTCATAATTGTTTGTGCTGCTGGGTCCTGGCAATTGTTGTGTTCTTCATGTTTTATTATCGTTGTTGGTGTTGGTATTGGTATTGGTATTGGGATTGGTGTTGGTTGGTTGGTTGATTTTGTTGTTGCTTATCGCATTTGCATTGACTTTGTTGTGAATCACATTTTGAGCTCCTCGCTTCCACCTGCGGCCCGCAGTTTATGGAATGATCGCGCTTAACTTCACTAATCAGGATTAAACAACAACAAGCCGTGCACATCAACATTTCATGCAACAACAGCGAGAACCGACACGAACAACAAATCACAATATCGCTCACAGCAAGAACAAGCACCTGAAATTGGTTTGGCGCTCTCAACAGCGGCCACGATTTATGGCTTCTCGCACAATGGCCGGAAGCAAAAACGCGAGCCCAACGAATGTCACTCGCAAGCGTCACGTGATCAATGAGTTGTCCTTTCGGTCGGGCAAGGACGAGGCGTGCAGGTGCCGTGGATAAGGATGAATTTATAGAGAGGCCAACACGACACGGTCAACAGGACAGGATCAGACATTGCGTGATAGATGGATAGCGGCGATGCGGGATAACCGAATAGAGACAGAGAGAGAGAGAGCTCGGCATAATGGCACATGAAGGACGAAAATATAAAAATATCCCTAATGCAACAATTGTTCGAACAAACCATAACCACGCTTGCTATACAATAACAACGATTGAAGGACTGAATGGAATGGTTTGGACTGAAGGTGGCCCGAAGTGAAAGGGAGATAAACCAACGTAATTCCGTTTTTATTTATTATTGCGCTTTATTTAATTGATTACTTGTTATTCTGTGATAGAATATTCGCAGCAAGGATTTAATCTCACACCCAAAGTGACAACACTCGAAACCAGCAGGAACCAGATAAAGCAGAGATAAAAATCCAGATAATAATAAACAAGTTTAGGAGCTACTCGCCGTTGTGGGTGTCTGAAAACACTCCGAATTATTCATGCAAATGGAGCGAGGCAGACCGAGACAGAATTTATGAAAACTCCAATGGATTCCGCGATGACTCATTAATGAAGCCAGCCGCGGGACCGGCGCGGCGGGCACAGACAACTGGGACCTGGGACTTGGGAATTGATACGTACTGAATGTCGATCGATCTGTTTTGGGCAGCTGCCGGTGGAGAGAGTCGGAGGCAGAGACAATGGGGGAGAACGAGAGGCATTTATTTATTTATTTATGTAATTCACATGGGCGTGGGCAGCGCCATCGACCGGCCGGGGAGCGACAAGTGACGCGCGCCTAATGTCGCATAAATTGAAATTAATTAGCGAATGTGTTGATTCCTGACACATCCATTAGCATAGATAAACGCGCCAAGTCGGCCGTTTGCGGTGATGCGGATCTGCCTGTCACATCGCTCGGCTGCTCGCTCAGCTCACCCCGGGCAACCCGGCCCAGGACCAGCCCGGACCCGGCTGCGGCCCGCGACCCTCATATCGGAGGAGTTTATCAGCTGGCTTTCGCCGAGCAGCTGGACAGCTGGGCGATAGGCCGGTATCGCGGGCGAGAATCTCGCGAGCACATTCCCACCCAAACACACACACACACACACACTCAAACACATCCAATCGAGCACATCCGGTTGACGTTAACAGCGCCATTTCGTGGTTTTGTGCATACATTTTTAACGCTGGATAATAATTTATGCCGATGGCTCTTAGGGCGACACACAGGGCCAGGGGTCGGGACGAGACGGGACTCGGCCGCGGCGAGATAAATGTGGCCGGCAGTGACAACAATCGTAGCGTGGCAACAACCACTTGCAGCAGGATAATAATCAGCAGGGCCGGCACATGACGATTTCGCATAATTTGCACCCGAGTTCGAGTCCGAGTCCCTTCACTCTACCGTCGAGCACTCGGTTTCGCAATCGCACGATCGCGCTGTTGTTGCTGCTGCCCCGAATTCGCCCCGACACCCGACGGAAGACACGCGTCGCGTCGGAATGATGTCCAGGAGGATGGAGCGAGGGCAGATCCTTCGACGGTCCGAGGAAAGGGGAGGGCTGTTCGGGGTTCCAGGGAGATGACTTCGAGTTCAAGAACCTCGCTCCAGGCTTCCGCGATCCAAACGACTCCTGCTCGTTTGTGCGACCCACTGTAGGCTGGGTTTGCAGCAGGTTTCGCGACCGGATTCCGGACCGGCTGACGAGCTGGTGGTGCCGCTGCGGCCGGGGAACCTTTTGTGGCTGGAGCCATTGTTGTTGTCTCTGTCAGTGGCTCTGTTGCCGTGAATAACGCTAAGCCTCATAATTAAATGAAATCAAGCAAAGAGCCATTATTAATTGCAAAACGCAAACGATTTACGAAAGTTGTTGCCGAGCCGCAGGGCAGCCGCACGCCTGTGCCACGCCCCCTGCGGTCGGCCGGTTGTAATTTGTAGTCGCCGCAAAGGCCCCGCAAACACTCGTGTGCGTGAGTGTGGGTGTGTGCGTGTGGGGGCTCCGCAGGATTTCGTCAGTTGCGGCCAAATTTACGATCGCCTCGGATCGGGCCATAATTCATTGTTGTTGTTCCTCCTGCTCCTGGCTGGACCCGCCCGTTAATGCGCGATTAAAGTCAAATGGGCCGTGGGTTACAACTTGGTCTTAATCGCGTCGTGATGAATGCGATCGGAGGCCTCCCAGATGCATTCCCCGATTATGCACTCGTGCCTCGCTCAATTTCACTCCGCCTGCTCCCTTGCTCGCCGTCGTCCGTGCTTGGGTCAGGGCTGCCGCTGGCCCAGAGAGAAGAACTCGCCGCCAGGATAACGACGAGTAGCCCAGTTAAGAGAGAGACAAACTATATTACATTTCCCCAAATGAATAGACTGCAAATTTCAACAAAATTGCCATGATTTCTGTCGAATGACGATTTCCCAACTTCAGTGGTTTTCCGAATTGATCGCTTTTCGATTTACATTGCCTTAAAGACCGCAGGTGCCGCCGAGCAGCCCAGCCAGGGCTCCCGCTAGAAAAATGTAAACCTTCGCGCACCGCGGCGAAACCGTTATTGATTTATGCGGTGTCCCCAAAAATGTGGGCCATGGAAATGGGCAGAAGCAACGACGGAATTCGTGCATTCTCACACATATACATGGGCACGTGTGGACATGTGCAACGAGTGGGGCGAGGGGGGCGCGAGGAGTTCGGGAGGGACCCCGGGCTGAACACGAGGCGAGCGGCCAGCAACCGTGACACAAATAGCGAGCGGAAACAATGCGGCGCCGCAGGCAGGACCCGACTCGACGTCCTCGTTGTCGCCCTCGTCCTCGTCCTGGTGCTCGTCGACATCCCGCGCGCTGCAGGTATATAAATGCAATGCAACGCGAGCTTTTTAATGGAAATCGAATGCGGACCAACCGCCACCACACCCACACCCGCACACACACTCGGACAGAGCGAGATACGTGTCCGATGGGAGGCATAAATAAAGCTAAACAGCAGCCTCCGAGGGCTGGGCGGACGGCGGAGGGGGCGGGGTGGGTTGTTGAAAAACGATAACATATTCAATGACCAGCGTCGTGAGCTTCGGGGACAGCAGCAGCAGCAGCAACAGCAACGACGCCATGATCGGCCGCGCCATCTGCGCGCCGGACCGCAGCCCGCAGCAACGATGGCTACAAAGGGAGAGAGCCATGGAGGCAGAGAGAGAGAGAGGGGGCGTCGGCCACCGGGGTCCACCTGGAAGTGGAGCACGCGGGCAATTGTCCGTGAAATACGACCATGGTGGTCGCGATCCTCGCGGCACCGGGACGGACGCGATTTTAAATTGTGTCAAATTCAATATTGCGGTCGGAATCTGCACGAGCATGGGCGTCTAGCATATCCATATCAGGCTCATCCTCGTCATCATCATCGTCATCATCGTCAACGGCCAACAACATGGGGCTGATGCAATTCTTTCAACTTAGTCTTCAAGTTCAGCTTCAAGTCCCGGCACCGGAGAATGGTAGAAAAAAAGCCCGAGGATCCACTCGGTGTCACAAAAGTCCCTGGTCAACCACCACAACCTGCGCGTCCTTAATCACCGGTCGATGTGGTGGAACCGCCTCTGTCGGGGCGACTCCGCGCTATCGGCTGGCGTCGTGTGGGCCGTCATTAAAACCCCGTGAAAACAATTTGCAGTTTTCCGCTCACTTTGTTTCCCTCCTCCCCTCGCACACCAGGACATCGCCACTTGTTCTCCGGCCACCCCAACAACTGGTTCTGTTGATCCTCGATTGCTTCCCGCCTCGTCCCCTGTCCTCCGTGCCCTGTCTATCGGCCGTCCGTCCATCGTCCGTCATCTCTTTGACCGTCCCGAGGTCGAGTCGAACGTAAGATTTCGTCCTCCTGCTGCCAAATAAACTTCGCTCCTCCTGCTCTGCGAGGGAGGCAGGGAGGCAGGGAGGCACCCAAGGGCCAGCTGGGAGATTAAATTGCCAGAATAAAGCAAAAATGCAATAAACATGAGCACACCAAATAGAGGATTGAGAAAAAATTGAAAGGAGAGGAGACGAGACGAGAAGAGACGAGAGCAGAACGAGGGAGAGAATGGCGGCGAAAGGAAGGAAAACAATTAGGGCCAAAAAATATGAAAAGTTTTGCTCAGTTTCTTCGCTCTCCATCGACACTACACACTTATTTATTTCCGCCTCCCCCGCACACTCACACCCTGCCCAGCTAGATGTACTCCTATAGTCTTCTTCGACGTGATCCGAAGGCAAAAGTCATTAAAAGTTTATAAAAGTCAAACAGAGCGACGAGTTCCAGGCACGGCGCCTGGTTGGGGGCGCGCGCAGCCCACGGTCTGGGTCCCTCCGGCCCCTTCATGATACCCTTGATGGCCGCCGGATTCTGCGGCAAGTGTTGGGAGCAATTTTTTCGTGTCATCAACTTATTTCTTCCCTCCCTCTTGTTTATTGAAGGCGAACGAACGGGCGGATGGGCGGACGGAGGATTCTTCGGCTGTCCTTTGTTTATTTTAATTCGCCTCTTTCTCCCGAAAGTGCATTTTCACAGGTTCTCCTTCCCGTTTTCCTTCGGCTGTCGCCGGCATCGCGGCCTTTGAGGACGAACGAGGACCAAGCATCCATTAACCTCTGTCCGAGCGCGGCGGCTCCAGCCCGGTTAGCCTAATGTCTCCGAAGAATCCTCCTGCGGACGTACGTATATAAATTGTGTTTGAACTTTGGACGAAAACTTTCCCATTAACAACGAGCAAACATCATTATAAAGCCATAAAAATACTTTCCCAGATTGTTTCCCGATAGAGGCCTCGACCCGCAACCCTCTTCACCGGGTATCGCCGCCTGTCCGGCTTCGCATCGGGACCGCACCCGAACTCGAACCTGTGCCTCCATCGGCGACGCCATCTCTAAACCCATCGCCGTCCTCTCGTCCTCTCCAGCCTCCTCGAGGACTTTTGCCGAAATTTGCGTTCACCTCGAAGCCGATGCCAGCAACCACAACAAGTTATGACGAGGGTCGCCGTCGTTTCCCCGCGCCCGGCCCATAAAAACCCAACCATGCCATGGATTTGGACTGGTTTCGAGGCCCATATATTTGCCGTATTATTGTTTTTTTACGGCTAATCAGAAGCGGCCTCTCGATGATTTCGTCGCTTTTATCTAATGAAAAAGTTTCGCTTTCATCGAGTTCCCGGTACAGGCATCTCTAAACCTAATGAAGATGGAGGGTTTGCCTGCCTGGCAATGAATCATTGAATAATTTATGGAATTCTTTGCCAGCCACTGCAGGTCTTAAAACCGAATATTGGAAGAAAATGCAATAAATCGAATTGATCCGAGGTCGACTTTGATGGCGTATTTTTCCTCATACAGCTGACGAGCGTACTCAGTTACGACGAAGAAATTGCGTTGCTATACTGAATTTTTGACTTAATCTTTTCCCTCTCCTCGCATGTCTCTCACTGAGTATCCGACGACCTCGCCTTCAGTGGTTCTCAACCCGATTGCTTAAGTCTTAGCCATAATCCCGGCAACATAAGATGGAGCTTACAACAACATCGGTAGATCAGATCAGCTCCATCCACTTCAGTCGTCGATTGTTTGACGAGTCCTCGTCCTCGTCGTGAACTCCTGCAACTCCTCGGCTGGGATCGTTCGCCGATTGAGCCGGTGTGAGCTGATGAAGACCAAATATTTCCCCCAATCTCGGCGACTCCCTGTGTGGGGAGAGGGTGAGAGGCAGCGAGTGGGTGTGAGCGAGTGATAGATGGAGAGAGACAAGGAGGGAACCCCCTGCCTGCCACTTCCTGGACAATGAGCGCTCGAGATACCTGCGAGGCTCCTCGAGTACGAACAAAGCAGATCCAGGGCTCCTCCTTCATCTGCATAAGGTGTCGGCCATATGGGAGCGAGTGTGTGTGTTGGTGTGGGTGTGTGTGTGGGTGTGTTCCAGACCTAACTAACTGTAAATAGTGTTCGTGCAAAGGGACGAGAGGCGAAAAAGAAACGGTGTTGTGATTGCGTTAGACGTCTCGTATTTTCACGACTGAATTCCCCAGAGTCTGCATCAAAGCGTCTGCCCTCTCCCTCACACTCACACCGCAGCCTCGCGCGGATGGAGAGGGACAGGGAGAGAGGTGGGGAGAGAGGAAGGAATTCTGGCAGGAAGCGTCTCCAACGACGACAACTCAAAGGACGCCAAAGGACGACGCGAGGTCGCGCATTGCGAACTTCCTTCGAAACAATCGCAAAATAAACTTTTCAAATTTCTGCTCCAACAATAAACACAGCAACTTCGATTTCAGATAGACTGTGACGAAGGGGGGGTCGAAGAGAGAGAGAGAGCAAGAGAGAGAGGGAGATAGAGGGTGGTAAAGAGCGAGAGGCCAGAGGAAGAAACGATCGCCGAGGATGAATTCTTGGCGAGCCGTGGCTTCGCATGCGGATGAGCGAGCTCAAAAAATTTATGAGTTATAGGAATGTCGACATGGCGACTCACACACACACACACACACACAGAGAGAGAAAGCAAAGGAGTGATAGAGCGAGAAAGAACAAAGAAAAAAGATAAGAGAGAGGGAGAGAACGACTGGGAATGCGAGGGAAATATGAAATTTAAAACCAAAAATAAACTTGCAATTTTCTACAAATTCCACTCGCCGCTCGCTGCACGACGAACAATGAACAATGCATGAGGCAGCAACTAGAAGACTACCGGCAACAACAACCACAACAACAACAATAACAACAACAACAAGACGAAGAACAACAACAACAACCACAAAGACGCTCCAAGTCCTTCCTGGCTCCTGCCGCCGCCGTCCGTCTGACTGCTGCATGGTTTCGCAATTATTGTATCGCGCAGGATTCGTCGCTTCCCCACCCCCATCCCTCTGCTTCCTCTCTCTCTCTCTCTCTGTCTCTCTTACCCCCCTACACCCCCTGCCTCCTCCTCATTCGCGTCGCCTCCTCGCTTTCTTTCCCATTCTTTCCCTATAATTTGGAAATTCCTCCGCCAGCATATTTGTGTGGAATATTTTTGGAACAACGTATGATCGGTCTGGCTGGCGGTCGCTCCCTTCATCTCAGTCCATCTGTCCGTCTCTCTTTCTCTCTCTCGCTCGTCCTCCCTGTTCCCCTCTCGGTTTTGCACTCCTTCTTCTCCGCATTCTGAACGCGGGAACTTCCTCTTATGGATTCAAAACAGAAAAGAATTCCAATTTGAAATCTGCAGTAAACCAAATCCATACCACAAACGCGACTTCCCGCAGTTTTCTCCGAGTGTAAAATAGACATTTGAGTCAAATGAATTCCGTCCACGCTTCGGCAGGCAACGTTCGGCATTTCATCGTTTTTTGATTATTATTTATTTACTAGGGGATTTCCTCGCCCACGCCATCGGCTTCTTTGTGCGACCGAACAATGGATTCCAATTTGAAGAAAATGGCTTAAATTCTCTCGGCTGAGGAGAAAAACGCAGTCGTCACTCAGTCCGGTTGCAGGACTTCTGCGACAGGACATTCCGGCTCCGACCCCTCGACCGACCTCAAGCGCTCGAGGCCACACAAGCAGAGTTAAATCTTCGGAGGCGCAACTGGGCCGATCGAAAACCGAGAACAATTAATAATATAGGATTCATTACAGAGCATGGACGACTTCTTACAAACCTCCTCCTCAATGGTCTTTTGCGAAATGTCCCTAATCAATGGCCATGTGGTTTCCTAATTCCAGCTTAATATGTTAATTTTCATTATTTCCAGCACCAGGCTGTCCTTTCCCTTGTATGGCTATCATAAATTTAAGTTTTGGCTCTCTTAACTCAAATGGCCCGATAGGGCACTTCGGAATATTTAAATGAAACTGAAATCGCCGCCATAATGCAAACGTTCCGGCCCTCTCGAGGGAGGCCCCTTTAGGCCGACTACTGCAAACGAATTCGGGCGCGTCCCCTGGTCGCGCAATCAGCCCGAAGGCCGAGGACTCGAGGGCGGATCCACTGCCGCGGCCTATTGAAATGTAATAATTTACATTTGCACCCGCGGATGGAGAATTGAATGGCAAATCGCAACGAAACGAGAGCCGAGCGAGTCGAAATAAAATTAAATTGTTAGAAAACAGCGTTAAACATTTGCAACTAATTGGGAATAGAATCGAATCGCATGGGGCACGGACGGGCCCCGCAGCCCCAGCCAACAGCCAGCCCCTGACTGACATCGACCCCCATCCACCCGCTCGCAACCAGCCCCGGCTCCGTGCCCGTGTCAGCGTTAGCGATTTAATAACTTCATTTTCGTGTAGCGCGCCCCGGGAGGGCCCTCTCGACCCCACCCACCCGCGAAGCACTCGGGCCGCCAACAGCGATTGAGCCAACAGCTGCCCGACATGACCCAGTTGGCGCCCGCACCCGGCACGCTGCCTTCCTATGGCGGCAGCGGTTCCCGCTTTGGAATCGAAATGAAACCATTACCGACAAGTCGTTTAGAATGAATTGCGATCCCGATTAAGCGGGAGGATTTTCTTCATCCCTTTCACTCGAAGCCCATCGCCGTAATGAAGACATCATGTTAAAATTCTTGGGAACACGAGCTTAAGCAGAATCTGCTGCAGCAGTCATTTCCACGGTGGCGGTTGTTGCTCCAATGGGTTGTACTGCACAGTGGGACGAAGGGCTCTAAGGTGTGTAGCTGAGTTGGCCACTTTTTTATACATAAAAATTGTCCTATATTTAGCCTGAGTGGTCTGAGAAATTTAAGAAAATCGAGAAAATTAAGAAAGAAATGCAGTGAAAATTGAATTTCACTAAATCATCACCGTGAATATGATCCACAATTTACCAACCTCGACTTTGTGTAGTGCATCTTGGAGCCGGTTTGCGCCACTGTGCCGTGTAATCCTGCCGCCGGCTAAGTGTGTGTTATTAAAAATAAATCCTCCAATTAGAAAACGTCGTTATGCCGTGATGTGCATATCAAGCGTGATTTAGTTTTTTCCCTGCTCTTCTAATTATTTTGCAAATAAAATAAACACAGCCAGCGCACTAATACCACTTACTTATAAGCACCGTGCACATGGCCATAGTCATAGCCATAGCCATCACCATCGCGGTGGTGTTAGTGGAGCCCCACACGGCGGGGATTAAAATCTCGCTCGCTCCACTCAGCCAGAAGGTTCTCATTACGACCGCCTGCTCGGCTATAAACACAATCAACCGTCAGGCATCAACCATCCGACCGATGACGAACAGGTGGTGGAGGCCGATAATAATTAGAGAATCACTTGGGCCTCGCACGAGCAACAGGAATTGATTCCTAGAAACGTCGCCTCGAAGTGGGCCGTAAATTTATCATGGCCCAGATCAGTTAATTAACAGTTGACCGCTGGGTGGAGCGAGGGAGGGCGGGAGGTGGCTGCGGCCGATGATGGGAGAGCGATAAAAGTGCAATTTCAGTAGCCTCCGGCCCGAGACACCGAGAGACCGAGGGACCACCTCAGCAGACGTCTGACCGCCGGACACCGGTCGAATTTAAACCTAGAGCTCAGGCCGTGGCCGGTGGGTGGGCGGAGAGAGGGTGGGGAATCGGACTCGGTCGTAAAACTGGCCGTCCACTTCGGACATTGGGGCGCTGGGGCTGGGCGGCAGGTCCATGCGAGCGCGGGGTGGGGCCAGGAGTGGACTTGGAGGAAATGAAACACTTTGTATGCCTCAGGCATAAAAATCATTTTTTAAATCGTAAAAAATTCAGCAAAGTACGGAATTTACTTAGCTCTATTAGATTCGTGGTAATTGCCGGAACATGCCACGGCCCTGGACCTGGTCGTGGTCCTGGTCAGCCTCAGTCGCTCCCTGGCCCCCGTCTCGTCTCGGCCGACCCAAGTAGTGCTCAATGAGCCGGGAACGGCATCAGGAGGCGAAAATCGGACAACAAGGGCCGCCTGCATTTAGCGCCGACATTCGCCGACTCGTCTCGCCGCCGGTCCAGGTCGTTAAATTCGAAATTCGGCCTCCGACCCTTGGCCAACCGACCGACCGAGCGACCGAGCCACCGACCGACCCCCCCTGGCCCGAATCAGCCCCCTGCCGCCACGCTCGCCGTCGGCATTTTACGAGCTCCTGCGAGCCGCTCCTTCACCGTCTGCCGGTCCCGTCGTCTTCTTGGGAGATTTGCGATTTCTGGCAACGATTGAATCGATTGAACGAGTCATGCGTTAACGAGGGATCGGGAGAGCAGCGAGAGATCCAGGTCTATCTCTGCCACGGGGCCAATGGACCGGAGAGATTGAGAAACGGAGAAGGCGATAATCGCACACAGAGGGAGGGGGCGACAGGGAGAGAGGGATGCTGGGAGCCCAGAGTAGGATTTAGTAAAGCAATTTGAGAAGATGTTTGTGATTGCGTTTCGGCTCCTCACCCGCATGCACGCGTCCGTCAGATCGAGAGCTCCGCGGCCCACGCACGAGAACTATTAAGGACGAGGCGATCGCTAGCGAGGGAGTCGGGCGTGGACGAAAGTTATTTCTAGGGCCGTAGAATACAGAATTCCACTCCTTGTCCTTCGTTTCCGCGCCCCGGGGAATGTCCAAAGTCGAGCCTGTAATTATGGAGTTTTTTATTCCGCAAGTCGCAGCGTCCTCTCGGAAGCTCCTGGTTCGCAGGAAGCAAAACCACTGCGAGGAGGTCTCGCCGGAGTCCTTTTGCCCGGGGCCCTCGTGAAAAGGCAAGTGTATCCTTGTGCCACTAACGACGTCGTCCAGCGAACGTTATGACGGCCTAAACTATCGAAACATGCGACTCGACCTCCCCGATGTCACCTCACTCGGCGTCCACCCCTCTCTTCCCCGCTGTCGCCCTCGGTCCTCGTTCAAGCCCTGCGGTAGGCCGAGGCACGATTCCCGAATTCATTAAGGATTTAGGTTTCATTAGAAACTCAACGGACATTAGGCGAGGGCCGGCGGAGAGGACGAGCTCCACTAAATTATGCAGGAAGCTAATTCAGGCAATAAATTGTTTTACATCCTCCACACTGACATCAGCATAAGCACACACACACCCACACACACTATAAAACACAGCTACACATGAACAAACTCACTCGCTCACACTCACGGAGTTACAGTGGGAGCGAAGCGAAGGAGGGACAGACGGACGGCGAGCAGGCGATGCAGACGAAAGGCAGGGGAGCGGGAGAGAAAGCGAAGGGGGAGCGGGTGCGAAAGAGATAGAGCGGGGGACAGAAGGGGGATGGAGGGAAATGGAAAATTGAAAGGCGGAAAAAACGCTCAAATTCAATTTATATCGACACACAAACCACAAAAATCGAGCCAAAGTGTCTGCGAAAAACCTCCATTTAACTTAAGTACCCGGGGTGCCGAGGTGCGCATGCAGAGAGAGAGGGGGAAGGGAGGAAGGGGGGAAGGGGGAAGAGGGGGCAGAAGTTGCCGCCACGTAAAACAGGTAACAAGTGTCTGGGCAACCGAGCGACCGACAGCTCGGAAAACACGGGCCGCCATTTTAAAAATTGATAAAAACGAGGAGCAAGAGAGGACGAGCGAACGAACGACTGGCGGGCGGAAGGTGGAGAAGCGAGACGACGGGAGGATGGGAGGGAAGAAGGCGTAGTGGGAGGGAAACGAAGCACTCCTCGGGCGGGAGCCGCGGAGGACGGCCAAGGCTCGGGAGTCGGGAGCGCCGAGCACCGAATCGAGGACTCCAATCGAAGGCAAGTGCGGCGCTGATTTTTTGCCCTCCTCTTTATGATCGCCAACCGTGCCTTCGCCGTCGCCCTCTTCGCGTCCGTCTCGACCCGTCCTTCTCCGAGGCTCACAAGTTGGCTTCACGAGAGGTCGGAGTTTTCTCGTTTAGGCGGTTTTCACCTTCAGCTGCTGTGCCAGCATTGTTGTTGTTCTTACTTCTCATGTTGTTACTGGTACTTGCCATGTTGTTGTTGCTCTACCATGGCAATCAAATTACGGTTTTTATCGGCAGCGCCATGAAAAATAAACGAGGCTTAAAACGCGCTGATTCTCGCGAGTCCTGCGGAGCCTCCTCGCCAACGTCAACGCCGTTTGAGGGACGGCGGAGCCCGCGACGTGTGGTCAAATCGAGGTTTCTCGCTGCAGCGGGGCGTGATCGTGACGTCACGGCCGCGGCGATAACGAGTCGGAAGCACTTTCAGCTAATTTCCGGTTGATGTTCCATGGACGAGGTACGGAATCCTGGAGGAAACAAGTCATCGCAGAGACGAGAACTTCCCGGAAGGCAAATCGCAGACGGGTCGACGGAGGGTGGGGGGAGCGCGAGGACGGCAGGTGGAGGGAGGCCGTGGGGAAAGACCGGGGGAGCCGCCGAGTGATTGGAGCGGCTGGCGAGGGAAGCTCGACCACGCTCAATTGAGCCAAAGTCGGAGCTCCGAAGGTCTCCGGCCGGCTTCCACGACGCCAACGCCGCCCCTGTCTGACGCGACACCTGTCGTCGCTGGCATTAACAAGGGAGCCCCGCCCCGCCCCGCCCCACCTCGCGCCCCTTGGCGCCGCGTCCCGGAGGCCGGGCGCGGAAGCCGTTGGCAACGCTTATCGAGCCGGTGCCCTTCCACACTAATGAGCAGCGGGCGGCACCCGCCCTCCCGGGGCGTGGCCGGTCACCGGCAATGAGTCGTCGTCGTCGTCGTCTTCGTCGTCGTCCCTGTCATCCCTGTCGTCGTCAGGCGGCGAGGATGTGAAATTTTAATTTGCGGAAAATTTGAATTTAAATGCGAGGCCGCGCGGCAGCCGCTGATAACGAGGGCGGAGGTTGTGGGCGGGGCAGCGAAGGGGTGAAGCGGCGGATGCCGGCGCCTTCATGGCAAATTTGAGCCTTTGTGCGCTGCGAGGAAGCGACGCTAATTCAATTAAATATTTGCCTTCGCAGCTTAGGATACACGACGAATCCCTTCCGAAAAGTTAAATATCCTTCGCCCCTCGCTCTCGTCCTCGCCCAACGCCTCTCGGCGCCGCGCCGGCAGCTCGTCCTCGCCGGCTCATCCTCTGCAAGACAGCGAGCCGATGATGACGATGATGAACACGAGGGGAGGACGACGACGATGAGGACGACGATGGTGAGAAGGACGACGTGAGGACGAGGGAACGATGAGGAGGAGGACGTTGGAAATGAAGACGTGATGTGGGCGATGCCGACGCCAGGATCCGTCATTGCTGCGAAGTGTAACGAGTTTCGAGAAACAAAGAAAATATTAAATTCAGATTTGAATTTTGAATTTCGAGTCTGCGCCGGGTCCTTCGCAGAGTCAGAGCCAGAGTCGGAGACGTTGCCGATGCCGATGGCTGCAGCCGTTCACGCCAGTTGACTTGATGCGATTTGCGAGCTACAAATAGGATTCATTGTTTGCAATTAAAATTATCCTGCTCGCAGGACAAGCCAGACCCGAACACAGCCGAAGGCGAAGGCAGCCGAAGGCGGGGAACAGTAGCAAAGGAATTCTTGTCAGTCGAGGCATTCATTCAATTTGGTTGCGATTCTCGAATATTTAAAGGACTTCCTCGAGGTCGGATGGAGTTCCCGGAAGCCCTGTGGACGACTTGACTCCTGAGTGAATCTCAAGCACGCTGAAGAGCAATCGGAACTGATTCCGGCGAGCGTCAGTGGCTGAGGACGATTGAAGTCCTCCGTGCTCGGAGAAATCGAAAACGCCTGGCCGTCCTTCAATTTGTGCGAGTCTCGAATGCGTGCTCGAAAGGATGCGATACATTCTGGACGGACGCTCGTGCCCGATGCGACCGTCGACGCAGCCAGCCGTCCTTGAAATACCAATAGCTGTCTTCTGCCCTCGGAAATCAATTCACTTTCGTACCGCCTAGCCCTGCCCGGCCGCCCTCCTAGGGAGGACCCGTTTCCCAGAAAGATTTGAGCGACTATCAAATCAACTTCGTTGCGATGTCCCCCGTTCCACGCGCCGGCTGCAACTCGATTCGGCGTCCTGGACCGGTCCTCGGGTCGCCCAGGACGACGCAGAGGAGCTGCGGACGGCTGAGGATCTCCGCCTGGCAAGAGGAGGAAGAAGAAAGGAGATCCAATCACATTTTTGCATACAATTCAAAAGACAGAAACCCCCAGAGGGGGCGGGTGAGGCGGACGGGGCGCCCTCAGTTGTGGCTCGGATCCCATTACGGAAAAGGACATGCAGCCCGCAGATGGAATCAATCAGACGATTTATATTTCTGCATTCGCAGCAACTCAACAATACGATTCCACTCGGGGGGCGAGAGAAGGACAGGTAGTGAAAACGGATACGATGAAGGCGAGGACTTCCTCCGATTTTGTTGCACGCTCAATGAACAGCCACGGGAAGTGCAGCAGCAACAACACAACGACAACAGCAACAAAGAGGAGGCCAACAACAACGTGAACATCGAGACGAAGAACTACAAAATGTATCGCGTGTCTGGTGCATCATCTCAGCCAAGTCTCCCGGTCTTCGCCCTCGCTCTCTCCCTGGCCGGCTCCGGGCGAAATTTAATGCCATCCTGCGTTATCCTTTCAAGTTGCGCTCCCTCCGCTTTCTTCCGAATGTTCAGCGAGTCGAAGAATTCATGTTTTAACCACACGTCGGTTGCGGACGACGGGACCACGCTGCCCACCCACCCCACAGCCAGCGCCGGCGTCTCCACCGCTCAACTGCAGGGCATCCTCGCACCGCCTTTCGCCGCCCTCCCCTCCTGCTCCTCGTCATCTCCATCTCCATCATCGTCGTCATCGCCATCGACGTCGGTTCCAGCTCTGGTTTCGCTGTCTGCCAGGACGACGTCTCCGGCGGTCGGTCCGCATGCAATCCTCGGGTTCTTGCCCTTGTTTTTGTATCTGTTGCTGTTGCTGTTGCTGTTGTTCTTGCCATTGGTTGTCGCCAGTTATGCTGCCATTTTGTATACGTCGCCGCCCCGAGGACATACAAGATGCTTCAATATGCCAATAACTGCATCGTTTTGTCATCGCCGCATTCCATTCATCGAGTCCCGATTCCGAACAGAGCGAGAGGACTCTCGAAGAAACTTTTCCGACCGAAACACGCCAAGCGGTTCAATGGCGTTCTCCATTCAAGTGGAAGAGCCGGCCAGTGGACGCTGGACGACGAATGAACTGGAGCCCCTTTCACATGTTCCCAAAGCACCCAGATTGTCTACCTCCAGAATCCAGGCCCAGGATATTGCGATCTGAGAACGACGTCGGTGCGCCCCACAACCGAATGTGATTCAATGAACTCCTCCACCTTTGGGCAGAGAGCCGAGCCCACCCTTCACGTGAAAATCAAACCCACCGCTGACATCTCCAGGGGGCCTTCTGTTCGCCCTGGCATCCCGGGTACTTTTCACGCCGCACTACAAAAGCGCAGGCGGACTCCAGGGTCCATTGCCATAGGGAGGCAGGACAGACAGATATGTCGACAATCAGCCGAGGAGGCCGCAGTTAGTCAGGCGAGAGAGCGAGACGAAACGCATTGGGCCGTCATATGAGCAGCGTCAATAAAGGTGGCAACAACAAAAATGACGACCACGACGGTATCGGGCTCAGTATCGCAGCCCATCCCCTGGACTCCGGGATCCCAGCAGCAAACGTCACTCAAATGAATGGAGTTGCAGCGGTTACAGCAACACAAATCACAAATCACAAATCAAAATTGAGTCGATTGTGAATTCTCGATGACTCTTGCCGGAGATGAACGAGCTTCGACAAGCGCTTTCAATAGCAGCCACGGCTGGAGGGCAGAAATCGCTGACATCGCAGGGTTTGGCGCAGTCGTTGTCAACGTGCATTCCACTGGGCCACTGCGAAATTCTATTCCGTGTCGACAACAAGACAACAACCGAATTAAACTACGAGTTCCGGCAATAAAAATATAAATTAAAGCGCTGCATGGGGAAATAAAATCACGCTGGCGCTGGAGTTTTAGAGGCAGCGAAACAATATCATGCGGTGCCCGATATTGTTTCACCGGGAACACGACGGCGCCTTTATTTCGCGGGAAATTGTCAAAAATGGGAAAACATAAAACTCGGCACTAATTGGATCTCGTCCCTGTTGCCGCCTGCCGGGCAGAGGCAGGAGCTGACAGGCAGGTGAGTCCAGGCCTGCAGCGATTGCAAGAAGGGGAGAAAAAGCGCCATCCGCTGAGATAGAGATTTATTTTCATGGTGGATAATGTAAAAGTAACTGGAAACATCGAGATTTGTACGGTCGACGAATACATCCAAAATTTGTGCGGTTGCAATTCCTTTAAAAATACTGCGCGGTAGACGAGCAAAATCCGAAATTCGCTGCCAATTCGAAAGTCACCCTCACTCCCTCTTCGGATGCCGCGAGTCCGCGGTGCTGCGGTCTCTGAAATAGCCGACGGTCCTGCGGCAAGCCAGTAGCAGGGCGAAGGCGGTGCCGGCCACGAGCCCCAGGACGTCCAGGCTGTGGAGTTCCAGGAAGCTAAGGAGGAGAGCGTGGGAGGCGGGGATGAGCCGGGAGGGATCGACATGCTGCGAAAACTGCGCTCACCTCATGTCCCTGCCTAGGGCCTGCAGGTGGGAGGCGCCCTTGTGACGCAGGACGAACTCCGTCCAGAACACGGCCGTCTCCAGGGGCGTCGACGGCTGATCGAGCAGCAGGCGGCGCCGCTCCCTAAACAGCCAAAAGAGATCAGATGGAATGAGTTGCTGTTCGCATGAGATGAGCGACTTCCGACTCACCGGACGGCCCGCAGGTAGGCGTCGTTGTGGATGACCTCGAGCACGGCGGCCAGGAGTCGCTCGACCGTGACCTGCTCCAGCGGCAGGCGCACCGCGTACCCGTCGGCCGCCGCCCTGGCCGCGTTCACGTCGTGGTCGCAGAAGACCGGCAACATGACCATCGGCACCGCGTGGTAAACGGCCTCGAACATGCTCAGCAGCCCGCCGTGCGTGATGAAGGCTCGCAGCATCCGATGGCCGAGGATGTCCTGCTGCGGCAGCCACGCGCCGAGCCGGACGTTCGGCGAGAGCTCGCCCGCCATCTGGGAGGCGTTGCCGTCCCACTTCCAGAGCACCTGGTACTGCGGCAGGCGGGCGAAGACGGCGACCAGCAATTTGCGAAAGGCCTCGGGCATGTTCGAGGCCTTCACCGAGGAGCCCATCGACAGGTAGATGAAGCCGACGGGGCTGGCGGACACGAAGCTCTCCAGCTCGGCCGGGAGGCCGTTGGCAGCACCGGCCCCGGCAGCGGCGGCCGGTCGGCAGTGGATGCAGGCGATCTCGGCCACGTTCGGCAGCAGCGGGCGCGGGTCGGTGAGGGCCGGGTGGCCGTTCTGCAGGACGAAGGACACGTTGCGGGCCATCGAGTAGGGGTGGGGCGTCGCCGGACCCAGGTAGAGGCGCAGCACGCGGTGCACCTGATGCGTGTAGATCTGCAACGAGCGAGGACGATGGGAAGGGAGTTGAGTGGGAGCGGGGAAGAGACCGAGAGACCGAGTGGCCGAAGGTTGAGCGAGTGGCAATCGATTGGAGAGCCCGCAGCTGGCGGACCTCGCGAACCCCGCGGCCTCTCGTTTCGCGTCGCCCGCCCGCACCCCGCGCTCACCTGGTGGACGAGGGAGGCCGCCAAATGCGTGACAGCGTTCTGGAGCCGCTGGACGAGGCCCATCGAGCCGCCGGTGAAGGCGGTGAAGACGTGGGGCGTCACCGCGTACTTCACGGGATTTCCGGCGAGGGCCAGACTTCCGGTGTAGAAGCCGACCGTGTTCACGAGCACGACGGGCGCGCCTAGGCGGTGGGCCAGGCCCAGGGCGCACTCCGGAAACGCGCCGTCGACCAGAGCCACATGGAATTCCGGCATCAATAATGCAGAGGTTTCAGCATCCGCGAGCAGGTGCTCGCATGACTGCGAAGGCAGAGGCGAATGCGATGACGTTGGCGTTGGCAATGACGAAGGCGATGGCGAAGGCGTCAGCGATCGAGCGTGGGTCGAGGTGGATGTGGGGTGGATGAGGGAGAAGGAAAAAAGCCGAAAGAAACCACACTCGTTACTCAGGAAGTCCTCGGTGGGCTGGGCTGGTGTTCAACTCACTTCCGCCGGGTAGCGCATGGCCTGCCGCAGCGAGATCGGCGCCCGTCCGGCGAACCGCGCCCCGACCAGGTCCCAGTCCGTGAAGTTGCGTACGAAGTCGACGAAGCGGGGCGGCGCCACCTCGCGCAGCCCCTCGAGCTGGAAGTCGGGCGTGAAGCCGCTCAGGAAGGTGACCTCGTGCCCTCTGCAAAGATGCGAATTCGGAATTGTGTGCGAAGAGGCGGCAACGGCGACGTCGACTCACCGCGGTATCAGGGCCCTGGCCAGCTCCCAGAAGGGGATCTTGTGCGACTTGGTGCCGCCCATGGTGATCATGAGGACGCTCGCGGCGTCGGTGCCGAAGTCGACGCCGGAGCTCAGGAGGAGCGCGGCGACCAGGAGGACGCCACGGGTCGCGGCCATCGTCTGGGGTTCGGGAACTCGAGCGGGGCTGCAGGTCTGAACGCGAGAAGGGCCGCCGGGCAACTGACCGGGAGTCGCGTTCCAGCAACAGCTGCAGGCGGCAGACAGGAGTTTATTTTGGGAAAGGCGCCCTGACGCACATGTGACGCCCGCGGGCGCCGGTCCTCCGGGGTTATTTCGGGAGCGGGCCCGTTATTTTCGAGCACACGCAACACCGCCGTCGGCCACCCTCCCGCAAGTCCCCGTCGTCCCTGCAGCCCGCAGTACGTGGTGCATGGCTGGACTTGATGTCGAAAACTCGGAACCTGAAGCCGTTAATTAACCCCATTCGAAAGTTCCTCCTGACAATTATCTCCCTCTCCCCCTCTTGCTCGTCTTATCCCTCGTTCTCCAGCGAAGCCGAACGTCCTCCCGACCGAAGGAGTCGGAAAAACCCCAACGAAGCCCAGGGATATGGTAAGAAATGAAGGACGAACGCCTACGGCTGATCCCTCGGTTGGCACTTCAGGCTCCGGCTCCGGCTCAGCCTCAGTCGACGTCTTGGGTTTTATTCATTCGAATTTCCTACAATAAATTAATTTCACCCTCAGGAAGACGAGCGAACGAAGCCGAACTGAACCGAACCGAACCGAACCGAACCACAAAGGACGAGCTGCGAAGATAGGCCTGGGTCCTGGGCTAGCCGGATGTGGCTGCGACCGGCTCGCAGCAGGCGGCTGTGTTCGTCGTGTGCTCGTGTGGGTGGGAGCGGCAGATTTATGTGTGAGTGGGAATTTCGGGAGAATTATGAATTCAGAGTCAGGTCAGTGCGGGCAGTTGATTAATTTGCAGGACTCCGTTTAAATAAGTGGAACTAATGGCAACGGGCGGCAAGGGTGCAGCTTCTTCTTCGCCTTCTTCGCCCTCTCCTTCGGCTGCCCGTCGGCCTACTCATGTTGGACATTGTTGTTGTTGCTAGTGCCACTTGCAACTCCGGCATCGGTTGAGGAATTTATTAATTGGCTTCATAAATAAAACGAGTGCCCACAATTGAAAATTATCAAATCCAGGAAATTGAAAAACAGAAGCAACTCGAGAGCTGTTTTCTCCTTCGAGGAGGCGAAGGAGAAAACATGCTTGGGATCGGAAGAAGTCCGTTGAAGAAGAACCACAGAGCGGCAGAAGGGGTGACCGGGACTCGAGGGAAGAGTTGTTTGTTTGATCCCAAAAGCCCTGTTTGCTCTGTCAATATTTCCGGAGAATCCTCGAGGTCTTCATCGAGGGCTCCGGCAGACCGCATGCTGGACGGAGGGTCGGCCCGGCGATTGCGGCTCTAATTGGAGTCTGACCCGGCCATGGGCGAGCGGAGGGGGAAACCTCTGGGTTGAGGTTGGGTTCCTCAAGTGTCCTGTCGGAGGATTCAACTGGGGCCTTTCACGGGGCCCTGCGGCGCGACCATCACTCTTGACTTGGGGAAGCCATCCTTGGTATTCCTTCGGCCAATAAACTCGGCTCTAAACGGCGAACAATTCAAGACCTTCCCGAGCAAACTTTTTAATTGTCAACATTCATCGTTGTTGCTGGGGCCGTTGTTTCTTACTTCGTTGTCCGTGAAAGTTTCCAACAGCATGAATGAAATACTGAAAAATTAGAAACAGAAATAATTTGCAAATTATGAATTCGTCCTCGAAGCGAACGAAACTTCGACGGAGACAGAGGGGCAGCTGGTGACAGAGGTAGAGGGAGAGAGAGCGAGAGCGAGAGGGAGAGAGCAGTCGGAGGGAGACAGACGGAGTGCGGCGCGGACAAATCGCACAATACAAATGTCCAGTTTGCATGCAAATTACGTGCGAATGCTGAGACAGCAGAGAGACAAGAACACGAAGGCGTGGGGCGAGAGAGGGACGGAAGCGCCAGGGGGTGGGGGGGAAGGTGGAGAGAAGGGAGGGGTGTGAAAAGAGGTCGACTGGGGAGTTTATATTTACTTTCATATGGCAACACCGTCTCTCACGCAAATCAAACATTTGCATATTTTAATTATTGCGAAAAACATTCAGCAGTCGCAGGAGCCGGAGCCGGAGAAGAAGAGAAAGAAGCAAAAAGTGAATATTTATCATCCTCCCTCCCTTGCCTCCTCCACCTTTCTCTTCGTCCTGCTCCTGCTCCTGCCCCGTCCAGCCGCGCAGAAGACGAAGAAACCGACCCAAGGCGGTCGGAAGAAAGTTGCGAACTTTCGCAACAGTCAGCCAGACAGGGGACCGGGAACGCCAGAGAGTGGAAGGGAGAGGGAGGGGGAGAAGGGGAGGGGGTAGGGATCGAGCGGGCGTAGAGCAGGGGAGAAGCAAAGTTTTCCACTTGTGCTGATTGCGAATCCCGAAGTGCAATGTCCCTTTGCCTTTCGAAGGACCTTCGCAGCACGGTTCGTTCCCATCGCCCGCGTCCTCCACGCCCCGACACCGTCGCCCTCGCCCACGTCCACGTCCACGTTCATCGATGCACCCTCGTCCTTCTGCTCGCCGCCCCTCGCCCTTCCTTCCGCCGTTCTGTTGGCTCATGTCGTGCTCCCTATTTTTCCGAAGGACGCCCGCCCCGCCCCCGCCGATCCACTGACAGACACATGTGGGGTCGCCGGAGCTCTTTTGTGTGCGCTTCATTTGTGCAGCTGCGACTTTGGCGCCCGCCCCGCCTCAGCCGCCCCTCGCTCGCCCACGCGCTCCGTTCGACGCTCGCTTAAATGTTTCGAACGATTGTTTTGATTTCTTTCCGTTGGCCGCCCCGGCACGTCTTTGTCCGCCCCTCGCCCCATCCTCGGCCTTGCGCAGCCTCCGCCGCCGCCACCGCCGCTGGATGAAGTTTAATTGACTGTGTAGCGTGGCCAGAGTTCGAGAAACGAACGCCGGACAGGCGGACGGACGGACGGACGAGCGATCGAATGAAGGGAGTGAAATCTTTTCGTAGCGCAAGTAAAAAAGTAAATAAAAGTTAAAACTTTATTCCATCCACTTCATCCATGTCCACGTCCACGTTCACGTCCATGCTCATGCTCACGCTCATGCCCTCTCCCTCCCACTCCCCCTCTAGCTGAATCGCTCCATCCGGGGTCCATTACAAGGAAATGCTTTTATTAATATGTCCGCTGTATGCCATCAGTTGGCCGTCGCCGTCGCTGGATCGGGAGGTTTTTTTGACTTCTCAACTTCGCTCCCGGATCAGTCGCGATGCAGCGCTGCGTCCGTGTGGAGCGCTCAAAACCGCGACGACGCCCGCGGAACGAAGAAACCAAACGAAGCGAAACGAAGAAATTCAAAGCTCCGATTGTGTCCCGGTAGGCCGCCGACCTGGGCGTGACGCGTCCCCCGTCCCGCCCATCTCAGCCAATTGCGAGTCGAGATTTTCTGCTCTCCCTCACTGTCGGCGCCCGGCGACAACAGCCAAGTGATTACAGGACTCAGTTCGGAGACTCCGTGTGTGGAGCGGCGACTTCGCGAATCCCTGCGAATTTCGCAAACTAATCATTATTGACAGGAGGCTTCACCCACACACACAGACGGTGCGCCCAGGTGTGTGAGGGGGGGGGGGGGGGATCGTTGTTCGTGTCAAAACACGGCGGGCGGAAATTTCCATTCGCCTGCTCGAGCGAGCGCTCGGAAATCCCCGCCAGGCGAGTCCGGCGGAGGCCGAGCGGCGGCAGCAGGGGCTCCGGTGTGCGAGCGTGTGCGAGCGTGTGTGTGTCGGTGTGGGTGTGGGTGGAGGTGCTGGAGCCGGCGTTGTCGGCGAGCGCGGACGACGGGGGCGCGAGGCGAAGGAAGTCCTCGCCACTTGACACGGAGCACAATGGCGCACAGGAATCTCGTTTGAGTCAATTCAATTGAGAGGGATTTCCAAATACTCCCCCCTCTTCCTCCCTCCTCGCACTATCTCTCTCTCTCTCCCGTCCTCCCTCTCCGTCCCTGCTTCCTTCCCGCACAGCAGGTGCGCGAGGGAAGGCGCGTGTGTGTGCGCAAATACAACGAAATGCAAAGCTCATCGCTGTGTAGGTTGATCCCTTAAGTCAATTGAGTTATTGCGCCCGTCTCTCTCTCACTCTCTCTCTCTCTCTCTCTCTCTCTCTCTCTCTCTCTCTCGCTCACAAAAGTGTATTCATATTAAACCAATAAAAATCCGAGAGCGAACGACAAAAGGAATCAATCGAGCGCACAAATTTGCCAGATCCTCTGATGAGGGCCCCGCGGACCCCGGCCGTGTCCTCGTGCTCGGCGCTGCCGTCGTTCGGGGACTCTCGAGTTCCGAAACAGACACGAGTGCAGCGGCAGAGGAAGAACTCCTTGAAGTCCTCTCGGCTGTGTCGGCTCAATCTCAATCTCTCTGGAGCCTCCTTCGACGTCTCCAGGTCGGACCGCCTGATCTGGCATCGCTGCCAGGGCCGTCCTGTCGTCCTCGCGAGGCCATGGAACGGATGGACGGACGGACGGACATGGGGATCGGTCCGTCCAGACAACTGCAGTCCTGCGCTTCCCTTCGAATTGCGATTGAATTCGGCGGAGCTTCGATGACGCCCAGCAACAAACGCAACCACTGCGACATCAGCAGCAACAACCACAATAACAAAAACACTAACAACAACAACGAGGACAATAACAACAAGGAGCCCAACAACAATGCCTGATTTGCTCCCCGATTCGCATCCATTACAACCGCGCCTGGCAACCCTATCGGCATCACGGCACGAATCCGATTCTCAACCTAATGATTTATCCTCGACCGCCGCAGCCCAGCCTACCGGGTGGGGGGCGAAAAGACGGCACCTGCAGTTATGGAAGAGTCCTGAAAGTGCAAATGTGATCACCGCGTCGGCTGGGTCCGAAGGCCCTCGACCTAGACACGAGCTGGACGATTATCCTCGACCACTGCCACTCGTGGAACCCTCCAAATGATGTCCTCGTATTATGATGGAAGACTTCGTTTCACCCCTTTGTCTGTGGCTCGACTGCGGTGGGCAGACCAACCACCAACCACGTCAACAGGGACAGGAACAGCAAGAAGACATGAACGGCAACAACAAGTCCAACTGCAACAAAAGCCTCACCAACTTCGCGACTACAACCAGTGCAACGCCCCGCCCAGCCTCCGCTGAAATCCTGCCGCCGCCCGCCCTCGAACTCGAACACGACGTCGCATCGCGTTCCGTCGCGTTTCGACGCATTACGTTGCGCCGCGTTACGTCACGTCGCACTACGTTGCGTGGCGCCGCACTCAACGTGACGCCGTCGCCGTCGCCGCCTCGGTCGGATTCGCACAGACGGCGAGCCCAAACTCGCACGGGAGAGGGTGAGGGGAGAGAGAGGGAGGGAGGGGTTGAAGTTGCAACTGTAATTGCGTTTGTAATTGTGAGCCATGAATTAAACAAGCGTCATTAAAATGTAATTAATTGTAATTTACGTCGTTTTACGCCGCCATTGTCTCCTGAGCATTATGCAGCATCCTGCATCCTGCATCCTGCAACGGTCGGTCGCCCAACCACCAGCCAGCCAGCCATTGAGTCATTCAGTCAGTCCTTCAGTCGGTCGAGAGGCACCGGAAATTGGAGAATGAAATCAGCGATAATATTTTCGAAATTTCATTTGCGAGTCTCGCGAACAACGCATCGGGAGAGTCGTGGCCTCGAGGCTTATCGCGGCCAGATTTATCGCGGCCGGATTCCGTTCGGATCGGTTCGGTGCGGTTCAGTTGCCCAATCGCAGGGCTGCCCACGTGTGCATCCATCCGGCCCGACGGCTCCCAGGACGCCGAACGTAATCCGTCGGCCTCATACAGTTGTGAAATCCCACAACAATGCCGGCAGGTCCGGGAGTTTTTCCCCGAATCCTTTCTGATTTCAGGGCTCGGTGTCCACAGACCGGCGGTCAAAGAGTTTAAAGCCATCGCCGGCCGTCGCTGACTCACTCAATCCCGTCACATCCCATCGTTCGCAATAAACTATTCCAGAGTTTGTCGTCCCGTCGAGTTGTTTGGAGCTTAGGACTTCCGTCGGACTCGGAATCGTCGCAGCCATCGGAGCCAGCGAGCGATGCATAAATCATGGATGATCCAATAAGAAGCCGGGATCATAATTGCTTCCATGCCGTTGCAATTAGGTCTCGAATTCAATATCGAGCAGCATTCATCATCCCATTAGGGGATCCGATAACGAGCGGAAGGCGAATCCCATTACGTTCCGCGAAGCTAAATTTCTCATTATAAGCATCGACGGATCAGCGACAGACTCTGAGCGACCGAGAGACAGACAGTCAGATGAAGAGCCAAGCCGGCGGTCGATGGAGCAGACAGACAAAGGCAATGAACGACGTTTGCGTTTTGAGTTGGTGAAAAACCAGCCACAAGGAGCAGGGACTGGGCGGGAGAGAGGGGTGGATAGGTGGAGAGGTGGAGAGGGGGAGAAGGAGGTGTGGGGCGGAAACGGAAGTGACATTGGGGCGATGATGAATGCGTCCATGGCTGCGGCGGCGGCGGCGGGTTCCGGCAGACGTCAATTGCGCCGAGGCGACGCCATCGCGCGCAGCCGCCCGTATTGCTCCGGACCCGGGCGAGACCGAGCCACGCCAAGCTGACGACGCCGGCCCGACCCTGACTCGGACCCTCCTCCCCCTTGTCGCGATTACTGGCGGAATTCCTCGAGCTTCCGGCGCTCCCTCGTCCAGTCGTCGTCCTGCGACTGCGACCGTTGGCTTTGGCAAGTGTCAAACCGCCAATTCTTCGAGCTCTCGCTCGCTTTGAAGTGCTTCTGGCACTCGTCGTTGTTGTTGCACACAGAGAGCTTGTGCTCTCTGTTGTTGTTGTTGTTTTTGTTGTATTGTTGTAGTTGCTGCAGTTCACTTTGTTGTAATGCAACCCGACTTCCGACTGCGCTCTGATAATCGAATTAAGGGAGTCAGTCGTCGAGGGCCCGAATCCGCGCCGCGTAAAGAAGTCCTTCAAGGACGAGAGACGGACGGGGACGAGGACGAGGACGAGTGCGGCCGCAGGACCTCCTGGACTTTGATGCTATCAAATAAATTGAATTCGACATCAAGTTTTTCCTCGTCTGTCGTCGTCCTCGTCCTCCTCGTCGCTTCTCCTCGTTCTCTTCGCTCTCGTTCGCCGCAACCTTCCGAGTCCTTCGCGACATCGCGTTTCCTTCCCTCACCTCCGTTCTCGTTCTCCTACCTCCCTCCCTCCCTCTCTCCCTCTCTCCACTCGATATTTTCCATTTTTCCCCATCCTTAATTTTTTCTATTTGAATGAAGTTTGACTCATAAATTTATTGCCTTCGAAAATACTCGCGAAGGACTCGAACGCGCCGGCGAGTTCGCGATTCCCATTCAACCGAGCGGACGCTCTCTCTCTCCCTCTCTCGTTCTCCTGTTCTCTCCTTCTGTCATCTGGCCGGCCTGTCTGTCGCAATTTGCGGCGCGAACTTCTCGTGGATTTATTGGCAAAGTTGCAGCACTTCTGGCGTCTACATAATTGATATATTTTCAATAATGATTTCCATCGATTCATCGCCGATGTCATCCAGAAGTTTCGCACTTCACTTTTCATGCCCTCTGCACTGGAAACGACCGGCCTCGCCGCCCCTCTGAGCATCCCCTACACGGACTTCGTCGCGAGCGCCTTTAATGCCTGTGCTCGAGGAACTCGGAGCTGACGGAGCTCCTTCGTCCACGTCCCTCCTCCTCCTCCAGCTGGTCTCGCTTCGAGTGATTGCAATGAAATGGATTCCGGTTTACCCAAACCTTGAAACTCCTGCTCCGAACCCCAAGTTGGCAGCCGAACCCAAGGACCGAGCCGAAGGGACTCCGAGTGACCCCAATTAACGTGAGTGTCCTCGCCGCTGATGGCTGACGGCTGCGGAGCGGTGCCGCCGAATGAGGCCAACAAGTGGCGAGGAAGTTTCTCTCGCTCTCGACCCACGACCCAATCGACGCAAATGGCATGGATTCCCGCAACTGCAAGTCCCCGCGGATTAAGAACTTAAAAACAAACCATTTACGGGAAGCTCGAGCGCCCTCGCGCCCACGCCAGGATAATGAGTAAGCGCGGAAATGAAAAATCCATTTCGAAATTAACAAATGCTGATAATCAGTTGGCGACTTCAAGGACGTGCCGCTGTGCGAGCGAGTGGGCAAGGGCTGCAGTGAGCGCGCGATAGAGTGAGACAGAGCGAGAAAGAGAGGGAGAGGGGAAGCCTGGTCGACCGGCGCACGCTGATTTATGGCTGCTGGAGGGGCATTTTAGGGCACTACAAGTGAAGTATTTTAAAAAGTTTTAATAATAATTTGCAAATAAATTACGCCGCTGCTCTCGTGGCGATGACTCCGCCCGCCGCCCATCCGTCTGTCCATCTGTCTGTCCGGCCGTCCGTCCGTCTGCCCCACCGCCAGCGGCTGGCGTCGTAATGAAGAGAAAGTTTCGACTGCTCATATATTGCGGTCGTGGATCGAGAGCGAGAGCGAGAGCGAGAGAGAGAGAAAGTGAGAGCCAGAGCTAGCGCGAGAGAGTGAGGGACCGACAGAGACAGAGACAGAGCCGAACAGACCGCGCTGCTCGCTGGACGGATGAAGGCAAAACTTCCGTTTCCGCTTCCGTTTGTTGTGTGGAATTTAAAATATTTATTCCTCGCTGGCGCTGTGTGTGTGCGGGCGGGTGTTCGTGTTGGTGCGACTTTGTTTATGTGCTTGTGCGGGCATTAAAAACTCATTGGAATAAATTCCAATTTAATGCCGAGTCCTGGCGAGTCCTTCGACTGCCCGCTGTTTATTCGCTCTCCAAGGCGTTGCCGTAATTTCCTTCCTCCTCCAGCTCCTTCTCCTTTTCGCCTGCGTCCGGTCGTTGGTGCGGGCGCTGACGGTGTGGTTGTTGTTGTCGTCGTCAAATTAATTCCGTCGGTTGTCAGTCGCCGACGTTGCCGACGTCGCCAACGCGCCGCCGATGCCGGGACGAGGTTCGACAGGTGGCAGCCGTTCGTTGGCGGCCGCTCCCGCCGCTCCTGCCACTCCCACTTCCCCTCCACTCACGCTCTCCCTCGCCCTCGCCCCTCGCATGTGCCTCCCTCGCCTTGCTCTTCTCCGCCGCTCTCGTCAGCCCACTTTAATTGGCTCGCCATGGCTTATTATCCGCCGCTTCGCACCTTCGCAGCCCGCGTTCGGGCGCGCTGGCAACACCGGCCCTCCCGGCTCTGCAGCGCGCGCAGCCTCGCCCCGAGCCCCAGCCCCGAAGACGACCGAAACGGAATCGAATTTAATGTTGTGTTAAAATTAATGCCCTTATATTTCACCAGAATGGTCGAATAAACTTCGACTTTATTTCGCATTTATTTCCCTCTCGCCCCACCACACCCCCGGCCCCTCCTCCTCCCACCGTCCACCGTCCTCCGTCCTGCGGCGTGTCTTCCGCAGCTCCTGCTCGAGAATTTTAATGCCTCGCGCTCGTCCCTCGGAATGCTTATCGTGTTTTCGGTCGCTCGGTGGTCCAGCGGGCGGCGCTGCGACGAACGACGTGGGCCAGGCGCGAAAGTGGGTCGCCGGAGACGGCCATGCGTCGAACGGACGCGTGGTCCGGACCTCTCGCCTACCGACGCTAGCCGTAACCTTGGCAACGTGGCGAACAACCTCGAGGCCGGACCACGAAAGTCATTACACTATGCAAAGTGGGCCAAGTGAGGTCCGCCCGGCCCGTGTTCAAATCGGCCGCGACGACGGGCCGTCCGAGGGACTGCAGAAGGCCGACGGTCGTCCTCGAGGCGTCGCCGCGCCCGACCAGTTCACGTGGAGAGTCGAAGCCCGGCCCAATCGCATCCAAGTCAACCTCCGGGGCGGGACCAACCCGGCGACACCTCGTCAAGTGCCTCGTCCTGCCGGCTCAGCTCGCGCGCCTCCAGTAATAAAATCACGTACTTCCTGCAAGTTCCTTCCACTACAACTTGGGTCCTTCGTGCTCTCACTCTGGCTTCGCTTCTTCCTGCACTGCTACCACGTCGAGCCGCCCCCTCGCCCTCCCTCTGTGTCTCCGTCACTCCATCACGTCCTCGTCTACGCAAGGATGCTGCACAACAGTAACTGCAACAACATTAATTCCCACGACACCATTCCGTTTCGCCCTGACGACCACAGGCACACATGTGGGGCGACACACACACACACACACACACACCGGCAGGAGCTCGGGGCCGCTGCGCGTTCGTGGGAGCGCGCCGAAAGTCCTCGCATGCCTTGCCTAATTTCGAGGCTAAATGTTGCGCGCCCGGGGTCAGCGGAGGGGCGGGCCGGGATGCGGCGCCGAAGGTACAACTTTTAATATCTAATTTTGGTGATCCCCGTGCGTCCGAGGCGGCGCGCGAAGTCGCAGGGACCAGAGGGACGGAACGAGGAGGAGGGGTAGAGGACGACCAGAGCGGCGCGAAGATGCCGACGCGGACTAATCTGGGCGCAGCATCGACGTAAACTTCGTCAACGCCTTCATCATCTGCTCGCCGACGTCGGTCGCGCGGTTTCGGCGCCCAAAAGCCTGCGAGACACAGATAGAGCTCACCATTTGCATGGCTGTGGGTGTGAGTTTGTTAGTTGGTGTGGGTGTGGGTGTGGGTGTGGGTGTGAGCAGAATAGTCAGATTCGAGATAAAACTTCCACGGCGGATGCGATAAAAGTTCCTCCGCGGGCGGTGGATCACGGTGGGAAGGACGCGGACGAGAGAGGGACGAGGCCGAGGACGAGGCCGAGGCGAAACATATTGCTCGCAGACAGTCGCAGCGTAAACACAACAACAACAACAAGAGGAACAACAAGAATGATCGCCACAACAACATTATCACACCAACACAAACAGACGAACGATACCAACTAGAACGGAAGAAGCTGTTAAGTTTGCAGTGATGTCTTACACCACGACTACGTGTGTGATTGCCACACATATGTGATTGGGGGCGTATGTGCGAGTGTGAGAGGGAGTTCCGGAAATCCATAATTAGTGAGGGTTTCGTGTCTGAGCTCCAGCAGCAAGTTAAACTTTTCACTAATTGTGAGCAAATAATTCGAGTGCCCGGCATCTGCGTCAGAGCGGCATCACTTCGAGCGGTGGAGGGCGGGAGGGGAGGACGGTGGCCGGAGCCGGGGCGCGGGATCTCGGGCAAAGCCGCTGCGCAAACACTTCGCTCTGCTCCTAATTCCTGCTCGACTGCTTCTCGGGGGAGCGAGAGGAGAACCAGAGAGAGACGAAGCTCGTCTCATTAGCACTGCTGAGAAGTTCCACTGAAGAATTATGTTCCGCGCACCATTTAGCCGGAGCTGGAAATCGAGGGACCTCATCAGGAGAGGAGGAGAGGAGGATCGCGAGCGAGAGTCCACACCTGGGGCCGGGGGCTCCAGAGCGCTTGCCAGCGGCAAAGTAGCGTAGCAACGGGTGCGGACGGAAATTCAATTGCGAAATAAATCGCTTGTCTCCCAAATCGAATTGATCGAGTTGTAATTTTTAAGTGTGGAAACAACTGGGCGATATCAATAGAGAGATATAAATGCAATCACGCACACACACACGCACACACACAGTCACTCGTATTTACATAAAGGACAACGCGCTTATTACGATTGTTTCGCTCGGGAAAACATCGCTGGCTTGCAGCGAAAACAACAGTAACCAAGAGAGACGGAGCAAATTAATAAAGAATAATAGCGAAAACATAAACAAGTGCCGTAAAAATGCGCGGATCCTGATGGAACGTGTTGAGCAACATGCGATGGAAGCGGAGGAATAAATGCGAACCCAATTCGATTGCGGAAATAAAATGTAAAATGGAATGCAATCAACGAAAAACACAAAAAATCGAAATAAAAACGAAAATCAACCCTAATGCAATAAACTGCACACACGCACACACACTCGCTCATCTGTGCGTGGTGACCCATGCTTGTGTATGCGTCGTGGTCGCCTTGAGTGCACAGTTTCCTGCTGCCCACTTCCTGCTTCCTGCGAGTCCTGCCTGCCGGCAGCCGGAGGAAACCCTTTCCTTCTGCGTGACCTGCGGAAGGACGGCAAATGAAAATGACAAAATGTCAGCATTTCCTGTAGGGGCATCACATCTTCAACAACAACAGCAACAGCAGTGACAACCACCAGAACTGGAGCAACATCATCCGCAGAGCCGCCCGCTCGGCAATGGAGCCATCAGCATTCGAATGGCTGAGGACAGCTGACAGGCTCTCGACCCGACCCGGCCCGACTCGACTCGACTCGGCCGCTCCTCCTGCCGCAGGAATAATCAATAAATTACCCACCTGTCTCCCAACCCTCTCCCCTGCCTTCTCTCGCTCCACAGTCGGCCGCTTTCGGTGGCTTCGGAGTGTGCGTCACGGCCTGCAGGGGCGTCGGCTCCCTCCTCGAGCGCACACAACCGCACTCACACACACACACAGCCACAACCACCCGCCGACCTGGCCGCATTCTTGTCTTGTCTTGGCCCTTGCGGACGCTGTGGTGCGGCCGCCTTTGTCCGACCTTTGGGCATGCTCGGGCCAGGCCGGGCAACCGCTCGACACCGGCCTCCGGCTACGAGGCGCGGGGTGGGCGGTGCCTGGGTCTGGCCCCAACCTCAAGCCTCGACCCTCGCTGCGTCGGTTCCCCTCGCTTCGCCCTCGACAATTGAAAATATTTCTGGTCATCATGCCGAAAATATTTCCATTCTCCGTCGGCTGGTCTTCGCCTTTGTCTGCAATCATCGGCCTCTCCAGCGCTCCCTCTCTCTCACACTCTACCAACCTCCCTCCGTCCCTCTCTCTCTCTCTCTTTCTCGGCCCTCGTCGAGGAGGTGAAGCGAAGGACCGTCGGATTTTCCTGATATCATCTTCCTATTCTTTTCCTCCAGCACACGCCACCCGCTCCTCGTCCCTTCGTGACTCCTCCTATTGTGCGCTCGGTCGCTAATGCGTGTCCACGCCGGGAGCAGGGAGTGCGAGTGAGAGGGGGGGGGGGGGCGGTTGGGAGAGCGAGACCGGTGAATCTTGGAATTTTGATTTATGTCCTGCTATCGTGGGATCGACCAAGGAGAAACTCTTCCATTACGACCCAACACAGCTCCTTCTTCTTCTACTCCGACGCGATACGGCTTCCCGCTTCGCACCTCGACCCGTCCCCGTCCCTCGCCCTCTTCCCTCTCTGTCGACCGCGCCCCATCTCCCTCGCTCCCCTGTCGCGAGAGTCATCAGTAATCTCTAGCGGATTCCACTTATTTTTCCCTCCCACCACTCTCGCCGCCGTCAAGTGCTCTCACGTCCGTGCCGCCGTGGTGTGGAGGCATGTGTGCCTGAGAGTGTGTATATATGTGTGTGTGTGTCCGTGGTCGTTTGTCCTCGTGGGCTGCCGTCCCGCTCCAGCACGTTCGTAGCGCTGACGCGCCGGACGAAAAATGAGAAATGTTCTCGATAATTTGTTGAATCAACAGGCGAGTTGACCGGACTTATTGTGGAGACAACGAGGCTCTGCAGCTCGCCTGTTGAGGGCCTTCGGAAAAGAAAACAGAGCACCCACCCTCTTCCGACCACCCACGTGTGTGTGAGTGAGTGCTTGTGTACGTCGAGGGCCGGGACGAATCGATGTTGGGGGTCAAAGACACTGCGAAAGGACATCAATTAGTCCACGGGCCAAGAGTGGTTTCCAAGCGGATGTTCGAGGAGGAGAAAAGCCGATTGATGAGGCTGGGGTTGGGGAGGTGGTTCAGTCGTAGAGCCTTATTAAGTCCTCCCTGTCTCCTGAGCTGAAGGCGTTCTTTAATACACCGGCCTAACTTTAATCGTCATCGGTTGAACGCAACAAGTCCTGCTCAGAGAACTTCGAGTAACGCAATTACCGCGGCGGAATCCTCGGAGGACTCTTAAGTGACCCCCCGCCCAGCCCCCTCTCCTGCCCTCGGCGACCCTTGCGGACCGGTCGAGGACCCTTCGCGGTCTGCCCAAAGGGATGACCCTTGCTCTGACGTCATTGAACTCAACTCCGTCCCTCTTAAAGACGACGACGACGACGACGATGGGCCGACGACGGTGACTTCCGGAGAATGGGATCGGCCGGGATCGGCACCGGAACAAAATGGACGCCGCCCCGGACGTTGGATGCCTTGTAAATGAAAATGAACTTGCAATTTGCAGCGAGTAAAAACTTTAATTGCTGCTAATGACGACATTAATCACAAGGAAATGTACAGAAATGACAGAGAGCCGGGCGGGCAGACAGACAGGCAGACGGAGAGACAAACGGACCGACGGAAGGGCGGCGAAGTCCGGAGCGGCAGAAGTAGCCGACGAAGAAGCACCTTCCGGGAGAACTCGGACGACGGAGACACTTGTTCGCCCCGACATCTCTCTATTAACATAAATACAAGCACAACAACAACAACAACAAGAACAAGAACATCGGCCAGAACATCGGCCAGAACAAGGCCCAACTCGGGCTGCTTTTTTACGCCGGCGAACCGGGGACGAGGGCGGGAAAGCTGCAGGATCAAGACGCCTGGACGCTTTCCTCAAATGAGCGCCCCGAAGAGTCATCACGAGAGGCAGGCAGAGCGAGAGCGAGAGCGAGATAGAGGGATGGAAAGAAAGTTTCCGGAAAATACTTTGGGGCAAATATGTCGCCAGGATCAAGGCGGGCCGCCGAAGGACAATGGCGATGAATTACGAGAATCAGCCGAGAGGCTCGAGTGACAAAAGGGAAAATGATTGTGGCCCGGGGCCGGCTGGCGGCGAATGGAACGAACGACGGGGCGGGGCGGAGGGGAGGGAGAGAGGAGGGGGAGAAGGCGACAGCGACGGCGAAGGCGACGAAGAAATCACAGTGTCTCCAGTGACGCCTCGTCCCCTCTCCCGCACACCCTGCAATGCTCGCCCTCGCCCTGGCCCTCGCCGTGGCTGCCTCGCAATCGAGAGACAATGACAGGAAATGGCTGCGGAGGAAATGAATGGCGAAACAAAGGCAAGAGCACGAGGAAACGACGAAGACGAAGGTGCAGGACGATCGAGGATGGAGGAGGCGGAGGCGGAGGCGGAGGGCAGGAGGAGAAATTGAAATCCACGAACGGCTGCCGCAGAATTATGAGAAAATAGACACGAGGCAGTGGGCGCGAGACAAAGCGAGTGGGAAAAGAATGCCCGGGACTATTGGAAAATGAAGCAACAAGAAAGGACAATGGGCGGGCCCAAGAGCAGAACAGACGGCGAGGGAGCGAGAGAGCGAGGGCAGGATGGGGACGGCAAGAAAAATGGCGTTATTAACATTTAACGCAGCGCATAAAGAAGACGACGCGAGGCCGAGGCAGCAGCGGGGCAGGGGACGAAGGAGGAGGAGCAGCAGAAGGCGAGGCAGGTCCTGGAGACAATGGGAAGCCACGACGTCGATGACAAACTCACAATGACCGAGGAAGGAATTGCTCGTCCTTGGCTGCCGGGCTCCTCCATTACGTCCCCTGTGTGCGTGTGGCTGTGTCCTAGTAGGCAACAGGAGAGCGAGAGAGAGAGAGAGGGCGAGTCCCCCCTCTCTCCGTGTTACTCATGCACAGTGAGTTTTTAATGAAGTTTTATTGATTGTCCTTTCGTAATGAGTTTGTAATTAGAATCCCTTTTGTGTCGCAGCGGCGGGGGCGTAAGGAGGGGAAGGAAAGACGGATTGAAAGGGCGAGAGGCGGTAGGAGGAAGGAGAAGGAACGGCAGAAGGAGGACGAGGAAAGCCGTAAGAACCTGTTGTCGTCGTGACACCGGAGGAAGATGGGGTTGTGGGAAGGAGGGGGAGGCGGCCGGCGGCTGTGACTTTGCTCAGACACCTCGGAGGAAGGAGCTAAGACCCTCCCCTCTCCCCCTCGCTCTACCGTCGGCTCCTTCCATCTTCAGCCGCCTCGTGTTCTCGCGTGCTCTCCCTTTGGCGGCTGGAGTTCCTTTAGGTTCCCGGGCTAATTAAAGTTTGATAAGTCTAGACGGGATTCGGTTGACGACTCTATGGGAAATTATCTGCGAGGACTTCCGCTAAACGACATCCTGCCGCAGCCTGCAGCCCCCCTCCGGCCCCAGACTCCGAACGCGAACTCGAATCCCACCTGAAGCCGAACTCAAACTCCGACGCCCAACTCAAACAAGCTGGCGACAGATGCCACCCTCCCCACACCCGCCACGCCCCTCGTGGTCGTCGCCAGAGGTCGAAGGGGTTGGGGGTGGGGGTCGGTCTACGGCCACCGAGGACGTGAATTCCCAGGGGCGAAATGCATGAGCATAAAAGCGTTCCGAGCCGAGGACGACGTCGGTGTCGATGCCGGGACCTGCCGTAAGAGGGTCGTAAAAAAGTCGCCCCAAGGCGTGGGGAGGAGCCGTTGGGGCGGCGGAGACGGCGGGACGTGGGGAACGTGGCCGGCTTGGCTCGGCTCGGCTCGGCTCGAGGAAGTGAAAGCAATTTGAGCGAAAGTAGAAAAAGAAGTCATCACAAACAAATTAGCAGCATAAAACACCTGAGCAAATAGATTTATATCTTCGACAGCTCGAGGAGAGGCTCTAGCAGCAACCACAACAACAAGAACAACAACGACGACGACGACGACACGAAAACCCACAGGAAGACATTTTAAGAAGCACTTGGCGGAAAGCCCGACCTCCCCCCACCCCCATCGCCACGGAGCGGGGCGAGTCGAAAAGACAAAAGTGAAAACACACGAAAATGTTTACCGAAGCCATGAAAACAAAAACAACCAAAGAAAACACACGAAAACCACCAACAACAACAAAACCAACAACGACGGCAACAACCACGGCGATTGCCATGGCTTGAAAAGCAAGAACAACAACGACAACAACGGGAACGCCATGGCAATGAAAAGAGGAATATCAGGAGGAGAATAAGAAGATGAAGAAGAAGAAGAGGCTGAAGGAGATCTACAACAACAACAATCACAACAACAACAACAATATCTTGGGCCCCAACAGCCGCAGCTCCCACAAAGAAAAGTGAAAAACTTTTTTATGTCAACGTCTCTGTCGCCCTCGCTCTGCGGCTGCGGGGGGAGGCCGTGGGGTGGTTGTGCGGCAGAGGCAGAGGGGAGGACAGAGGGACGGACGGACGGACGGATCCCTTCGTTCCGGAGAATTACGGCCACATTTAAACAAATTACGCTGGAGCATATGTCGATGCTGCAGCGCCGAATCCGCCGCCACCTGGCCCGCGCCACGCCCACGCCCACCGCCCCAGCCCGACGTCCACCCCGAGCCACCCGCCGACGACGACTGCCTGCGGGAGAAAGGTGAATTATTTTATTATGTCCTGATTGCGCCGCCCAGGGTCGGGCGCACGACGTGGTGACAGCGCAACGACCTCGGCGAGGGCGACGGCGATGGCGATGGCGACGGCGACTGTGCGTGCGTGTGTGTGTGCGAAAGGGTCCTGCGGTGGGATCGTCGTCGTCGCCGTGGTGATGGCCCTGGTCGAAAAGTTTGCGGAACGTGCGTCAAATCCATTACTAGGGACCGACAGGGGGAGCGGGGAAGGGCGAGCGAGGGGAGGGGGCGTCGCAGGAGTCCTGCAACAACAATACCACAGGCGAAGACAATAACAGAGGACACAACAACCCACAGGCCAGCCGGGATCGGCCGAAGGAGTCCCGGGCCCGGCCCCGTCTCGGCCTCGCTCTCGGTTTCGGTCCCGGGGCGCGGCTCGCAAGGGTTGCCGCACGCATGAAGCGAGAACTTTTCGCATTGACATGTTGTTGGCAACGCGACATGACTCGAGAGCGGCCGCCGGCACGCACACACCTTCGACTGTCTGTGCGTGTGTGTGTGTGTGTGTGTGGATGCCTCCGAGGACGTGGTCCTGCGAGAAGTTTATTCAAGAATTAGGAATTAGGAGTTTACAGTTAATCTCTTGAGTAAGCGAAGAAGCTGCCGTCGGCGGCATTAAAAAAGGCTTACGAGGCTCCACTCAGACGATTCTCGACCCCCTCCAGCCGCGCCACCCCCTCTCCGCCCCCGGCTCGGCCACTCCTGGCACTTTGTCATGCATGTGCCCGCATGTGCGCTCCGAACGTGCGGCGTGTGGGTGGGGGTGCGGTCAGTGGCTGGCTAAGACCCTCGCATGCCGGCCCGAACCGGCGGCCCCCGCTCCCCTCGGAGAGGTCTGGCTCTGGAGCAGCCATAAATCCGGCTCTTGTTCTATTTCTGTTTTAATGCCTCACAGGTCGGGGCTTAAGAGCTCCGGTCTGACTTTTGTTTTTATTAAATTCCTTTATTAAATATTCAAACAGTTTCTTAACCTAATATCCAGCCCAAGGAGCCCCCGGCCACTCCCACTGCCGCTCTCACTCACCCACTGCCCCCCCTCTCTCTCTCTCTCTCTCACCCTCCGTCTCTCTCCGGGTCCGCCTCTGTCTGGCTCTTCGTGGGTGCTCTAGGCATCTTACCTTGGCGCGTGCTCCGTCATCCACTCGTATTAGTCCGGTGTCTCGTCCCCGCTCCCGCTCTCGCTGCCTCTCCCTACCTCCCGTTCTCCACCCTCTCCTGCCCACACTCGGGGTCGCCTCGTTCCTGTCCCTCGTCCTGCAGCGGCCCGGCACGTAGTCTCTTAGCCTTGTGTTTATTTCCGGTTGTAAAATGTTGAGTTTAGTTTCAGTTTTTGGCTAAAACGCTTTTAATGTTGGCCAAGAATGTGGAATTTCGTTCGCCGGCTGAAGGAACAGGGCGGGGAATAGGAAGAAGAGGAAGAGAGGCCCCCTGCTTCCTCGCTCGTCCGCCGCATTCGTCATTAGCAGGACGCGACGTGGTCGCCGGCGACCGTTGGGCCTACGTGGGTTCCTCGAATGCACCACCGTCGTCCATTGGCATGAATAATTGAGAGGTTCCCCGGAGTCCGGTCGCGGGCAGCCCAAAATGTGCGGAAGGGACTCAGCTGAGTGAGGGAGGAGTGGGCGAGAGAACGACGAGCGTTGGCGTGAAAATCGTGGCCTCGTCCTCGCAGTCAAGCGTCGTTCCGTGGAATCATATCGTTATCCTGTTCCTTCGATCTCTCCTTGCTCTCCTTCTCTTCATTGCTCTTACGCTCACGGTTTTCTCTCCTTTCTCTTCCTCTTCTCTTTACCCTCTCGTTACCTTTTTTGACTTCTCTTTGCCTTCTGCTTGTCAGCTCTATGCCCTCTCTTACCCAAAACCCTCGCTCGCCCCTTTCCCATCAGTCATCATCGGGGTTCCAGGATTGCTTTCAAATTCTTCGCCACCTCTCTGTCTGCCTTCTTTTTCCCCTCTCTTCGTTCTTCTCCACTTCTCCCTCTCCAATCTCTCAGATCTACCAAAATCTTCGCTCAATTTCAATCGGGCTCCGCAGCTGCTCATTTCACAACAGAGAGCGCGAGACGAGACACAGCCGGGGCATGCGGAAGAGAAGACCGGGGAGAGAAAGAGAGCGAGGGAGGGAGATAGAGACGGATTGAGAGGAAGAGGCGAGTGAGACGAAAAGTTGTAAACAATCGGAGAACACTTACTGAACCAGCCGATAACTTTTTAATTCAATAACAACGAGAGGAGCAT